>UYYF01005044.1:0-16495 GCA_900618365.1 Thelazia callipaeda
TTTTTTAAATTCTTGCCTCAATATATTGAGGCAAGAATTTAAAAAATATTTGTGCTTTAGAGTCCTGTATCAAAGCATGTACCGTTGATAGCAATTCAAGCACACAAAGGAGATATTGATGACTTGGATGTTTCACCAAATGGTAAATTGTGCATCAGTGTGGGGCACGATTGTGGTGTGCATATTTGGAATACTTTAACTGGCGAAAAACTTCGCACTTTGTCTATTCCAGAAAAAATTGATGATGGCTTTAGAGTATGTATATTCCGAAATCAGAAATGCATATTTTATTCTTAAAAATTTTGTACCAGCCAAACTCAAATTGAGAAGCTAGTAAAAAAAGCAACTTAAGAAGTTAATAATGGATACCATAATTATTTTGATGTTCACCTGATTTTATTTTCGATCCTTGGAATTTATTGTAATATGCATAATTGAGCAGCCTCTCAGTCTCATTTCATTTACATTATCTTCGATGCAAGTTAATGTGAAAGGTCCGATCAGTGCGGTTCACTAGTCTTGGTTCGATAAATACTATATTTCTCGCCACTTACAATCAGATTCGACTCTCAAAAAAAGCTGTATCTTATGCTGCATTGTGGGCATTCAACCATGAACGGAGCATTTGCCGACCAATACTTGTTCGTGAAGCCTGCAGAGAAGTTATTAGATCTCTTGCTTAACGTTTGAAATTCTAATCGAATCGTGCAACTGCCATTACATTTTTTTCCATTCTAGATTTATCTTTAATCACAAGAATAACAATATTTATTAAAACTTTAGAGGCAATATTTTATAACTCAATTTTAGCCCGATATATTTACGAATTTGATAACACTATGTAATTGTCTTGCTTTTGGCAACATGAAATTTTTGATCACTTAGTTATTTTTCCGCTTGACTAATTTGTATGAAAGATTTCAGACAATATCAACATTATCCGTTAGTGACTGTGGAAAATTTTTTGCTATTGGGACAATGGATGGAAGTGTGGGTATATATGACACACATGATTTGAAACCATTATATTTTTCGCATAAAACACATAACATTTTTGTGACAGGTTATTACTTTTTATTCATTTATTTTCGAATATCACAGTTTTGATTATCTGAAGATGCCTATTTTGTGTTTTTTACGTCTTCAGGTATTGATTTTCTCCCTCGAAAAACATTTGATTTTGGACCTTTGTTTGGTGATAATAGTAGACAGCGCTGTATTTATCCAGGCATAGCTTCCGAATATCGAGCAGCCATAATTTCTCTCAGTGCCGATCAAACAGTCCAATTTCATTCTGTTCCTTACTCGAAACCCAATTCTTTAACCGATTTTTTACTTAAGCTGTCATTCATAACACTTTTATTGTATTACATTATTTGGTATATTTGCGATTATCAGAAGATAAATCGCTTAGAATAGGATTCGATATTCTTTTGTTAAAATTTGTAACTTTTCCCATGAATGTAGAGCATGTGCAAAGTAAATTACTAGCACTAAATTTGCTCTAGATATCTCAATTGTTTCAACAGTTGAATGAAGTTTGAATAATATAATAGATTCTGTATGTGAAGGAAGAACGTCCATAGCTTACACTTATTTATTCCATTAAGCACCAACCTGTTCATAGTACTGTTCCTGAATAAATCTATAGCAGTATTCTATTCTAATTCAGTTGAAGGTTGATTTTTTGTATCTGACACATAGTTGTACTCTTTGTTTGCTTATGGTGTCTTCATTTTGCATCTTTTACGTTTGGTATTCTTTATTGTGAGGGAAATATGGATTTTCTTTGTTGGTGACGGCTTAGTGGCGTAATGCGTCATTTAAATTTAATTTTTATGTGGTAAATCTTGGCACAAGTTCTTGAGTTTGAATAATTTCTTTATTTCAAGAACATTTATTTATATATATATATTTTCGTTTGACCTTAGTCATTCCAGCAACTGCACTGAATGCGGTCGAATTAGAGTTATTTCGGAGTTGGCAGATAATCGTGAAATTTTTAAATAATATGAATTTTTTATTTTAGATCACTAGTTTATTGCTATCTTAGCAAACAAAGAAGTTTCAAGATGTCAGAGTCAGCGATTGGTAAAGGTGGAATGCCTTGTGCAGATATGAACCATTTCAGAGGTGGTTTTTGGCTCTGCGAGTCAAGTTTCTCTGTAAAAATTTTTATATCTTGTGAAAATCAGGTGGGGATTATTGTCATCTCTGCTAGGAAAAGTTATTATGGTCGTGATTGGAGGATATCTGTCATTTAATTGTCGAATTCTAGGCTGTCAGTAGCAAATATTAATTCTCATTTGTATACAGCAATGTTTTTTATAGGGAGAAGGAAGCAGTGGAAAAGCTTTTCATTTGCGTTATTGATTGCTCAAAAATTGTTATTATCATATTTTCAGGTAAAAAATTGCTAGATGTTAAAGGATGTGCAACTCCTCGCCGTGCTTTAGGCGACTTGAAAAATGTCACTTCTACACCAGTTAGCTCTGCAGTTAATAGAAAAATTTTGGAAAAGCCTCAGCTACCATTCGATATTTACCAAGAATCTGAAAGTGACATTGTGAGCAGAATTCACTTAGTTTTTGGATTTTTTAATGATTTCTATTTTAGTCAAGTTAATGTCTATATGTTAATTTTTTCAACGAAAAAAATTAATCTAGAAGTTAGAATATCTAGATCTAACTGTGATACAAGAACTTATTGCCTGCAACTTTGTAAAGTTATCTCGTCTTAGATATTTTATTTATGATATGGTGATTTCCCAGTGCACTGGTCATCCATGATTGCATTTAAGAGAAGAGATTTGACTCCCCCTGTTGAAATTGAAGAAGGCGAAGACGACCGAGTTGAAAAATTTAATTTCGAAGAACATACGGGTGGGTGATGGAAAATATTTTCCTGATAATTTCGACTAAAATTTTCTGTATATAAATATAAATAAATATTCATTTTCACAATTTACAATAAGTGTTTTGTAATAGATTTTTTGGACATGAAATGCTTTTCCAAATAAATAGTTTCTATTTTCCAGTCAACAGCTTTTTATGAAAAAAATTTAATTGAAAGCTTTGAATATTTTAGAAACTTACGAAGAAATGTTTCCAAAATTGGAACAAAGAATCGATGTATCAGATTTGCTGTATAGCGTCCAAAATAATGATCGGTTTCTACGAAGTTTATTCAGAGAACTGTTAGATGATGACGATATCAGACTGCTCGAAAAAAGTGGGCTAAATCTTGTGTAATTATTTATTGGTTTATATATATGTCATTGCGCGACATAGAAAAAATAACTTTTCAAGTTATATATTTAAAAGTTGAAAATAAGTGGTGAATTTTAGAAAATCCGCTTACGAATGACGATTGTGAAAAAGCGCTTTCTGAAATTTTGGGTGGTGTCTCCAGTCATATGTGATAACATAAAGTGATTTTTACACAGTGATTTTTTTTATTATCGTGTATGAAATGCTTTCAATTTCATCTGTTTATTCGGCGACTAGTCTTGAGTTTATTTCATAAACAGATTTATGAATGTTTTGTAAGGTTTCAGAATTCATATATGAAGCTTGAAAGTATGCCAATTTTTAAGTTTCTGGAGGTTGAAGTTTTCAAGTTTCAATGGAAATCGTACAAGAAAGCTAACGATATCAATCAATGTAAACAAGCAATTATTGATCTCACATTTTACTAATCGATTTTTCCAGTAATTTTGTCAGTGTGAAAAGGGAAAATTAAAGTTTTAAATGAGATTTTCCTAATTTGTTATACACTTGTTAGCTGTACTGACTAGATTCAAATCTGTTTTAAAATAGTGTAATTCCAAAATAGATTTGAAAAGGATCAATAACTTTGAAGGAAGATTGCAACAAGAGCTAGCAACATTAATGATTATCAGTGTGGTACTTATGATTGTGGTAAGTACGGTCTTGGATGCTGGGTCAGGTATTCATTCCACTCGATCTATGTTTATTGTGATAGAATGTACACACGGATACGAAGTATTCTTAGTTATTTCGGTTTTCAAAATGTTGCATATCTGAAGTGGTGTTTGTATTTTATTTTCAAGTTTAATATTCAGTACTTCAATATGGCTAATAGATTAGTGGAAACATCGTAAATAATGGTATGGTATCAGTGAGTGTCTCTACTGTTTTTTAGTATTTATAAGGCTTTTCTAAAGTGAATTTTTAATGTAAAGGTCTAAATTTTTCAAACTCGATTCTTTGCATTATTTTTGACTTTTGTTTAGTTCAATTTTTGACCCTTTTTGATTATTCTTCTCTTAATTTTGGAAACTAAATAGAGTATGATAGAATTTGCTTGTGCTAAATTATCGAAAATTTTGCCTCTTTAGAATAACCGTGAACTTTGTATTGTTCTTTTTCTAATTGCAGTGGAAAAAAATAGTCTTAGAAATTATCAGTCTTATAAAAGAACGTCTTGAAATTATCAGAAAATATAGTCTTAAAATTATCGGTTTTATAACTGTAAACTGTCACCATACAGTACTTATTGAACACATTATGTAGAATTATACTTTGCGTATTTTCAGCATACTTTTGGAAAATATCCGGCTATTTCTCAATTTTTATGTTGAGTATTTGTTTTTTACTTTCAAACTGCCAAGGTTTTCAGTAACTATGAATGCATTAGTGTAGAAATAATTGAAAAGTAGCGGAGTAGGATGTCATTTTAAAAGGTAGCAAAAGAGTATCGCTTAATTACTAAGTTAATTATAATTTTTTTCAATATGTGTAAATTGATGTAATTACTGAGTTAATTATAATTTTATGTAATTTCAGATGTTCAGTTACTGACTTGATCCATATGTATTCTTTATTTAATATTATTTCAGTATATACTTTGATTGTAATGTTTTTCCCATGAAACTTTTCACTAAATTTTTCAAAAAATTTTATATTTCAGTTGATTGCTTAGCCAAATGTTATTAAAATTGGTGCCAATTTCTAGCGAAATTTGAATAAACAAAAATGAGTATTTGGATAAAAGCTCTCTAAATCATATCAAAATATTAAATACAATTTCTTGATTGAGCTTAATTATATTCCTTGTTTTTGTGTTATTACTTTTGCATATATTTTGATGTAATGGTTATTATTTATTAGTTATACTCTTTGATAATGTATTAGTTTTGCAAAAATTCGTTTTATTCCTTCAGAAAAAAGCAATATTTGCTTGCCAAGCTGAGTATAAATAATTTTGCTACAAAATAATTAAATTTGAAGTTCAATGGCAAGTTTGTATCAAATAACTCGAACTACGAAAGATTCGAGTACTGCTTTTTGTTTCTTATAACTCAAGCGAACTTTTCAGCTTTCATACAAAATGAAAGTTAGAAAATTTGGTTAATAAAGAGTAATAAAAATAAATAAATTTCAACTATTAAATTTTTTTAAAACATTTTAGTTCTTCTGAAATCATTGCATATGTCTGATGGGTTTGAGCTGATGTTATGTTTTTGTAATAATAATTGATAAGTTTTTTCGTTATGAATCTAAAATTAAAAATATTGCTTAAAGAATACTTAAAGCGTAATTGCAATAGTGATGTATGGCTTATTTGGATACCTTCCAATTTGATAATATCTGCTAAATCATCTATAAGAAACTTCTCTATCTTTAATTAATCTTTTTTCACTAAAAAATTCAATGTTGCTTTAAGGATAATACTGGTTATTGTTTCTATATTCCTAAGCTTTACAGTTTTAATTATTTGACCGAAACTTGCCATCATGATGCTTGATTCAAATTTATTTATTAAAAACTTCTAGCAGTGTTTCACTTAGCAATTTGCCATCACTAAGTTAATTACAATTTTTTTGATATTTATTATTGTTCATATTCAATAAAAATAATGTAATTTTACTTACTAATTATTTCATTATTAACAGAATCAAATTTTCTAAATGCGAATTTGCGTTATTTTTGATCTGCATTTAATTATCCAAAATTATTCACTAATTCCTCCAAGAAAATATTTTTTATTTATTTTTGACTTATCGAAATTTGAAATAAACATATTGAACATTTTTTAAAGTTTTAAATTACAAGAATATTTAGTAACTGTTGGCTGAAAAATTTACCGTTCGTTCTTTACTTTTATTTTACTGAACAGATTTTGTGATACTAAATTTTTGAGTAACAAATCTTTTTTTTTGCTTCAATGCAATAATTATTCGCTTATTTATATTCAAAAACAAAATTTGAAGCAACAATCTTATGATATTTTTGGTTTCAGTATGTTGTTGATGATTTTGCGAAGTATTTTTATTTTATAGCAAATATTCAATTTTTAGATTAATTATCATAGCAAGAACTTGTTTTACATGAGTTCATTTTGACATCTTAACTCTAAACCAGAAGTTAGAAAGTATGGGTTGTACTTAATGCACTTAATACAAATTATTTAAAGTTAAAATATTCATACGAATAAATAAAACAATTTTATTGAGATATTAAATATCAAAATAATTCTGCTGCAGGTCGTACTGTACAACACGAAGGTTAAGCTTACAGTTAATTGCTTCCTTACAGTCAATTGCACACTGTTCGTTTGCTAATTATGATTATAATTTCATGTATGAAAAAAGTAATATTTATAGGAATAATTTTCTTTTAGTTTAAATAAACTAACTGATTCATTCTTGACCTTAATACTTATTTAATATTATTATTTCCTGCTAACTTTGAATTTGCATACATCTCTCTGAACTTACTATCAGCTTTATTTACCAATTCTTCAGCATTTCTACTCGAAAATATCAACTATATTGTCCTTGTAAAGTGTTTCTTTAGTCAAATGTATATATTTACTTATTTGTAATTTTTTTTCGCTTGATCTTATCGATTTTCGATTGAAAATATTTGCATAAATAATTAAGTTATGATAAATAGTTTTGAAGCAAATTCTTCTTTGAATACTTGAATTTAACTCTATTTATGTTAAATTTCATATAAGAATTAGATATTAGACTGAATATAATCATGTAAACAAAGCTATAAGAGTTAAAGTAATGGCCTGATGTAATGATATATTTATTATTACTATGTCAAGTAATCTCTGCTAATTCAGTAAATTTTTAAATTTTTTGACTATTTTATCAGTCCTGTTTTCTTTTTTAAATGTGCTAACAATTTCTTAGCTTATATCAAAGTATTTTTATACAACATTTTTGTATTTATGTAATTAATTGTTTTGGCGCACAGATTAATTTGATAATGGTGCCAGTCATATTAAGAAATCAGCAAGAATGATGATTGTGATAATAACGATTTAATACAGAAGATATTGTTTAAATTGATTTGAAATTTGCATAATTACTATTATTGAATAAAATAAATATGAAGTCTTAAAAATTATTGCAAGTACAATTTTGAATTGATAAAGATGTCTTGAAAATTTGTGATTACTTGCAGCCAAAATGACTTTAAAATAAATTTTTAAAAAAACAAAATTTATGAGAAAAGACTGAAAAGAAAATATTTATTAGTAAAGTGAAAATGCTATTTTTTAGCTTGGCTAGAAGTCTTAAAAAAGCAATCTTAGAGTGATCTAAAATTAGTCCGACAAATTTAAAGATTTAAAAAATGGAAACTGAAAGAAATGTTATAATATTAGCAATAATTTTGATTTAGCATTTATTTTTACTTTTTTTTTGATAAATGTAACAAAATATTGTGAAAAAAAGTAAGATTTCTTGGAAAGTCGATTATACATTTGAAAAAATAGATCCATGGAAACGGACTTGTATGAATAATTATTTTTTTGCCAAATAGTGAAAATGCTAGCATTTTTATTTACCAACTAAACATAGCACTATTCGATCTTAAATATAAAGTTGGAATACGAAAATAAAACTTAATTGAAAATTGCAGTAAGTAAAATAGTAATTGCAAATATTTTTATTCTAAATTAAATGTAAAAGTTTTGATTCAAATTCGTTGCAGAAAAAAGTATTAAAGAAAAAGTATACTTATGATTATTTGACTTCTTTAAGTTTTGCTTCTTGGCCTCAGGCTGAAAAGTAGTGATAAATAGGATATCCCCAGGGAATCAAACTATGCTTATCCATTTTCTTGAATCTATTTTCTTTTTTTCCTTATTTTATAATTTCAATACTTCTAGAAAGCTGAAAATGTCAGACAAAATCATTTATTTTCTAGATTGTACTAATTTTGACACCTCCTTCTTACTTATATGTAAATCTATCTAATTTATTGCTGCCTTTTTTAAACATTTAAATTTTATTGTTATTTTAAATTTTTACCAAGTTAGTCGTTGCTTTATTTGAATTTTATCCTCCTGCTTTAGCTGTAGATACTGTGTTCATTCAAAAATATACATAAAATTTAGTAAATTTTGTGATTTCTTTTGAAGTAAAATTCGACAAGCATTTTGTTTCTATTTTGAATGTTAACATTTATTTACATTTCAAATTACTCATTCACTGACTCAAATATCATTGTATACAAAGATTTAAATAATCTACTATTAACACAAATATTTTTTACAAATTCTATTGTCACCACAAATTAGTATCAAAATTGGTGCATTTGATTGAATGATTATTTGTAATTTATAATAAAAGTTTAAATTAATCGAGCGAAAAATCAAATCAAAGATTAGTCTACTATTAAAAGCTTGAAGTGAATTTTTTTAGCGCTACAAATTTGAAATTCAAAACTAAATATGGAAAAATAAAAAATTGAAAGTTTGGATATTTTTCTTACCTCTTTTTTAAATGCTTTACATGATTGTATACAAGAGTGTAACTCATAGAACTTGAAGGATTCCATACCTACCATTTTGCTAAACATGCCTTCTATATACTTGCTGCAGTTGGTCGAAATCAAATTTATCTTTATAAACTTTATACAAAATAGCTTGGCAGATATGATTTTACCTTATTGTAGAATTCGAATTGGAGCGTGTACTGGATTTCAGTTTAGTAATCAGAACTGTTTTACTTTAATATTTTGGCATCAAAAAATACCATAACCGGTATATGTATATAATTGTAATTTTTCTTATGGAACTTGAAATACTTTTTAAACATTTCTGAATTTTTACAAAACTTTAGTATATCTTATTATCTCGGTAAAAATTGACATATCAATCAAAGCTGGGAAACAGAATCATAAATAAATCTAATATTCTTACTTTCTAATATTTATTAATTTTTTTAACTGTTCAAATTTTTTTAAGCAATTTTTTTAAGAAAAAAAAATCAAACAAAACAACAAATGTATAGCAAAAGGTTGTGCAAAGTTCAAGCTTAAATTTAGCTTTACTTTAAATACTATTTATAAGAACAAAAATTTACATGATTGACGTGCTTCATTTTTTATTAACTTTTGAACAAATAAAACTTTTTGCTTGCCAATTTAATCAACCAAAAATGCATTAAATATGGCTAAAATGTTTGTGGCAAAGTTCGTAATCAATCTTCAAGCCTTTACTTACTTGTTTCTTCTTTTTATGTCTAAATGTGAATGCATCAAAGTTTTACTTTTCACGCAAATGTTAACTGAATTTTTTTTTCAATTGTTGAAAATACAATGGCAATAAAATACTAAGACTTGTCTAGAGATATCATCTCGCTACTAAATAATATTCAATGTTTTGTTTAATTTTTTTTTGAGTTCCTTTTGATCTGTTGATGATTGACTTATCTATGTCTTTGAACAATAAAAAAAGTATAATTTAAAAATAAAAAAGTATAGTTTAAAAATAAAAAAAGGATAATTTGAAAATTTAAAAAAAGTTTAATAATAAAATTATTAAAGATCAATAAACCCTCTGATTAGTTTGCCAAATTGTTAGCTTGAAAATTTTTTAAATATTCGTTAGATAGCTTGAACTGGATTTATAATAAATTTGATAGTTATTTTGAAAAAATGCAATATTAAAAAACTGGAATAAAAGTAATCTAAATGTATAAATATAGTTTTGTTAATAAAGCAGAAACGATAAATTTGTGCTAAATATCGTTTGAAAAATTATTTAACAATAATAATCACATCATTTGTTATTTTAATTTATTTTGAGTAAAATTAAGATTTAATTAAATTTCATATTTGACTATGTTCAATTATCTTCTTCTTTTAAACTTTGCTTTTCACAAATATATTAATTTATTTATTCAAATTATTGCTTAAATGTATAATTTATTTTAGTTCTTCTTATAAGATTTTACAATACTCTTTGCATATTTAGCAGTTTTAACAAATAGGATTAATTAATAATGGATAAAAATATTCAATAAAAATTTTTAAAAATATATTTAAAAAAGTATTTTTGTATTGTTTGCTTTGAATTCAATTATTTTTGGCAAAGTTAATTGGAAGTGGAAATGTTGTAAGAATCATTCAAAAGCTCATTCAATTCAAATATCTGCCTTTGCCTTTAATTGCATCATTAACTTTGATATTATTATTAACTTTTTTTTTTCTACAAATTTACACTATTTTCTATAATAATTCAATTAAAAATCAAGCAAATATCTGTTGTAATTTTTTTAATAATTTTTTAGCATTTTTTTGATATTTAATTTTAGCAATTTTTGATCAATTATAATGCAAACTTGTAGTCTTCTATCAGAAATGATCAGCTTTTTGTATGAAAAAATAATTAAAATATTAAATTTTTAAGTTTTTTTATATATAAAGTGACCATTCAATCGCAGAATAGACTTTAAAAAACAACTGATTACTGTAAGATACTTTTTGATTATTTCTTTAATGTTTATAACTTTATTAAAGTATGTAATGTTTTTGCTATATGTAATGCTCATCAAAATTAATAATGGGAAAGCCAAACAGTAAACTCAAAAACGATCAAGTGAAAACATATGCAAAACAAACATATTGTGAGTGATTTGTATTATTTATTTATTGGCAAGTATTAATATAAAACTTATAAAAATTACAAATTTATCAAAAATATTTGAAAAAAAAATAGCAAACACTTAGATCTCACTTCATTGCTTACATATGATTACTAATTTTGTTTTTGACCGATTTAATTGAAAAGGTTCTGCCAATTTGTTTTTGCATAATTTTAAGTTTAAATAAAATTGAATATTAATTTAAAAAATTTTTATTCTTTTTTCAGTTACTGAAAAGGAAATCAAACAATGGCAAGTTTGCATTTCAAATATTTTATTATGTATTTAATTATATTTTTCAGCAAAGCTTTTAAAAATAGCGCTTAAAAATTTTTGAATATTTTATTTTTACATATCATAAAAATAAATCCATGCATATAGAAAATAAATATTTGAATTTATACTGTAATGAAAGCAGAACAAGTACTCAACTTCGTAAATTACGATCTAATAAAATTATATAGAAACATATTTCAGTACAGTAAATTTCTAATATCATTACAATATTTTAGTACTATGAAAACTAAGATATTGGTTTATTATTAATTATTTGGAATGTAGTTATCAGTATGTAAAGTTGAGTTTAAAAAGTTTGAAGTATTTTGTAGGTACAAAGGATTTGTTCGTGATTGTCCGAATGGAATGCTTACCGAAGCTGTAAGTATTTTTAGCTCTTTCTGCTACTGATTAAAAATAAAGATTAAGGAAAAATTATAAGCGCAGAAATTTCAACCGATATTAACAATGTAAATTACTTTTCATAGATATTAATTTTGAAAATTAATTTGTGATATTAAATTTTAGTACTGATGTAAATAAGATTTGCGTCAAGAACAACCAATATATAACAAAATTTTTAAAAATTGCTTGCAAAAAAAGTTTTAAGATTTTTTACTCATTAATTTTAGAATTAGTTTAGCTATCTAATTATTTTATTTCAAAATAGAATATAAAAAAGGTAATAATAATAATCCAATATTAATAAATACTTACTTTTGCTTTAAATTTAAAATTAGTAATAAAAATTAACTGCATGTCGTTTTTTTTACCTGGTTTTATGAGATGTATAGCAAAATTAAATATGCTTAGCTATGTAATTACACACTTTTTTTGATGGTTAGTAAATATATAAATATTTGAAATTATTATACTTCAATGATCACTTTACAGGGATTTCAAAAAATTTACAAGCAATTTTTTCCTCAAGGTGATCCATCTGATTTTGCATCATTTGTCTTCAAAGTTTTCGATGAAAATAAGGTTTAATACAAAATACATTTAGCAATTATGCAAATAATGCCAAAAATTACGAATAATTTTAAACTCGATAACTTAATATTCACATTTTTAGGACTAAAAATGCTAACTTTTTAAACACTCATTTGAATTCACTTGCTTTAATTCAGTTTTGTCTGATTCAGTTTCTAAAATCATTTTGTGCATAAATACACAAAATGAAAACAGACTTAAAAACGGACTTTTTTATTAACCAGCACTTCTAATTAACATAAGTACTCTTTTTTTTGTTAATTTTTAAAAAATTTATTTAAATTTAAAAAGTTTATACTTCAGAGTATTTATGTATTTTATAGGATGGAGCAATTGAATTTCATGAGTTTATTAAAGCTTTATCAATTACGTCACGTGGTAATTTGGACGAAAAATTACATTGTAAGCAAGCAAATTTATTTAATCCTTTATACAAATATAATACAAAAGCATTGCGAATTGTAGAAGATTAAATTTTTATATTTTGAGGGGCTTTTAAATTGTATGATTTGGATAACGATGGATTTATTACTCGCAATGAAATGTTATCAATTGTTGGAAGTATATATAAAATGGTTGGTTCAACAGTGAAACTGCCAGAGGAAGAGAATACACCAGAAAAACGAGTAGAACGAATCTTTAGAATGATGGATAAAGTAAGTAACTGTTAAGTAAATGTTTAATTTAGTGTATCGAATTAATGAAAAAAATTCAATCATTTAAAAGTTAAAATTGCATTCAGTAATGTCATTATTTCTAATAGCTAAAATAATTTCGATTCTCATTTGATTGAAAAAATTTGTGACAGATGCAGAAAACATTTTTTTGTATGTAGAATTTACAACTATAATATTATAGTTTTGTAAAAATAACTATAACACGTTTATGTGGAAATATTTGCATAAAACATAAAAAAACAAAAAATTGGGAAAAATGTTAAGTTATGAGAGGTACTATGTTAAAAATTTATGATTATAATCTGAAAAAAATGCATTAAGTTAATTTTTAATAAAAGTCTTATTGAAAACTTTTCTTCCATTGTTTTTTCCATCAAAAAAAGATTAAAAGTTCTAAAAATAACCATGATTACAGAATAACGATTCTCAGCTAACACTGGAAGAATTTAAAGAAGGTGCTAAAGCTGATCCATCCATCGTTCATGCGCTGTCATTGTATGAAGGATTATCCAGTTGACTGAATCTTTTGATACATATTTATTTCATTCTTACGTATTTTGATAATTTTATCCACTTATCATGGTACTTACTCGATAAAACGGACAGTAATATCATAAGATTACTTTCAAACTTAATTTACAGTTCTATTACTTTTAATTAATTTTCATCTACAAAGGTTTATGATATTCACAATAATTCGATTACACTTTTCATGATTACATTATAAATAAGCTCTAATACTAAGATATTAACGTATTAGTAGTAATACATTAACTAATAGGTTTGCTGAGCAAGAAAATTTTAAAGCAACAACAGAAACTTGCATAACTTTTGTTAAAAAGTATCCATCATCAATACTTCAATTGATATCTTATTCCATACATCTGCTTTTTCCCATTTTGTTCATGAAATAACTAAAAACCTCATACTGTTTTATTTATTCCTTCCTTTGTAACTAATATTTAAGCACAGACATATATGTATATATATGTCTTAATATTTTATGAACAAAATCATATCTTGATTTAAAACATTTTTCAAATTAAAAAAAATTTTTTTAATATATATTTTAAGCAACTGTATAATAATGTTGTTTCAGATACTAAAAATTGCAATGAATTCAGCACTTTTAAAAATTTTCATATTAAGTTAGAATATAAAGTTACAATTACATTCACGCATCGTAAAAGGTTTGCGAGAAACAGATCATTGCTTGATAACTGCAAAATCTGTCAGATACAAGTGTCAAATGTCAGTTGATATTCGCACTAACAAAAAGATTGATTGAAATTCTGTTCTGATGACTGAAGATTCCAGTCAAACTGCAAATTTATCCCCAGCATGCATGTCGGTATTACTTCAATTTACTATGCTCGCTTTTGTTCAGATTTTCAGAACGTCTGAAGCACCAATGACCATTCCACGTTTGATTTATTTTTGTATAAATCTATGTTTCTTCTAATGTGCAGCTTATGTCTCTTATTACACCTATTGCACTTATACGGTTTTTAATACTCACACAGAACCAATTATGTAAATGAAGTTGTTAATGTGAATACGTGATGTAATATTTTCAAAAATCTTTCCAACTTCAAAAAAATTACCTCTTTAATAATTGGGGCACTCAACGTATAAACAGCAAGTCACGTTGTAATTTCTAAATTTCTGATGTCAGTGTTACCTTGTAATGTAAGAAGGAATGTTACCAACAATGATTTGCATGTAAAACACGAAAGACAATAACGCATCATTCCTGCCTGATCAGATTACTAAATTTCAACCAGAAAATGCATGCTCTGCCATACTTTGATGCATGTTCTAACTTTTCTAATTTATGTTGCAAATACCAAACTGGAAGGTTTAAAAAATCTTAAATCGAAGGAATCAATTAGATAAGGAGCAAACTAATAATTTCCGAAGACATATCTGCAGTAATTTTCATGATATAGTCCAGAAAAAGCGAAAAATGAGGGCTTTACTTCTTATTTACATGCATGATTGTTGACTGAAAGTGAGAAATTATAAATAACAGACATATGTTCAGAGATAGTGGATTTTCCATGTTAAAACTTAAGTCCGATAAAATGAGAGAAAAAACTAAAAGACTAACATGTAGCACTATCAAATTATACTGTTAACGCTGAAGAGATAATTGAGTTTTTTTTTTTGCAATTTCTATCGTTCATTAATCAAGATTCTTTCATAGCACCAGAAGTGTTATGAATCATGTCATCAAAAAGGGAAGTAAAAGCGTCACTGATGCATCAACCAGTAATATACTCGTTTAGTGCTGTTGCAATTATTTAATTCTTCGTCTGAAATTTGCAAAAAAATCCAAAATTCTAGGAATTGAGACATTTTGCTTTTGAGGAGCAAAATACGTTAACAGCATATGGATCGATAGATTACATGTAGTTTAGTACTTCTACGAGTTGAGTACATTTATATGTATCTTTTGTTTTTAATAAATAAGATAAAGTAATTTTTGGTTTTGCAACAATTGGTTCGATGACTAAATGGTATATTTTCCGCTTTTTGAAGTTTTTCCTAATTTAAATTTTAATATTTATTGTATTCCGAGCAAACTAATGCCAAAACTTGCTGATTCCACTGCAATTAAAAAGTTTTTTCTGCCAATTTTTTCACCTGCAAGAATGTTAAAATAAATAATTTTTAAAGTCACAAGTTCCACATAACTCAAAAATTATTGCTACTTTATTTAAGTTTGAATTTTCTTTAGAAAAAAATGTCGGGGAGCACTGCAGATTCCTTCGTAGTTACTTGCATGAATGTTTAGAAATCTGGGTTGCAACGAACCATACAGTGATTGTATAGCAGAAATATCAGTGGGGGATAGTTTTGGTACTGTATCGAAGAATCCTTGATAGTGTGATGCGATCAAAGATTCCTGTTGAGGAAGGCCTAATACGGTTTAATTCATGTGCCATAAACCCAATTTAAGTTTCTTCCACATGGGCCTTTTAAAATATTAACAAGAACTAAAATTTGCATCACTAATTCCTTCCATATTTACCACTATAATATAGCAATGATAGTAAATGAGCATTTTTTAAAACTTTTTTAAGCAATAAAATTACTCAAATAATCTTAAATTACTATAAAAAAGTAAACGAATTTCTCGAGACAAAGTCAGAAAGCACTGACCATGGGTCGCTATCATTAATATGAGTTTGTCCGTAATGTATTCGGTCATCTGGATAGAATGCGTGAGCTAATTCATTTCCTTGTCCATCAAATGGATAGTTATCACCATGATCAAATGTTGCAAACATAACTTCAATGTCTGCTTTCTCATATTGTCTTTCGACAAATATTACATCAATGACATTCTCCCATAACTTAATAATCCACTAGTAATTATTATTCTTTTCCAATTATACTTGAAGTTAACAAACTTAAAAAGTAAAAGTCTAATCGCCATAATTTTCCGGCAAGTTTTTCTGCAAAATCAAATTGTATTTTTTAGCTTGAGCTTAGAGATTAAGCTCAAGCTAAAAAATACAATATCCACTTAAAGAATTACATCAAATAGAATTAAATAGAAGAATATGCTACGTAATAAGATTACATTTGTATATCATAGCAAAATATACAAATGTAATCTTAAATTAGACCT
>UYYF01005045.1:5746-17030 GCA_900618365.1 Thelazia callipaeda
AAAAGCTTTTGAAAGTTAAAAATTAGAAAAGCTCAGAGGAAAGTAACGTTGAATAATGATGCTATTTCAGTCTTGCTCCTTCTTTTCTAGCAGAAAGTATATTAAATTTCTGAATGCACAAGTCATGAAGAAGATTTTATGGATTTCGTTTTAGAAGAGCAATTATTCTAAAATGGAAAAATTCAAAAAAGAAACAGAAAGATAAAATTTCTGCATCATTTTTCACATAAAAACTTGGAAATGAATAAATAAATATATGAAAAAAATTGAAAAAAATAGATAATTATTGCATTTTATTCAAAATATCATAACTTAAGTTATAACTTATAAACATTTAAAAATAAATCAAACAAAAAAAGTTTTTTAATTTTTTAAAATCAATTCGTTTATAGTAAAGTATTGCTAAACAAATTAAATTATTAATTAAATTAATAATCTAATTTCAGTTTTTAAAATAAAAGGCGAAAATAAAGATGACTACTGTTAAGATATTCATTTAAAAAAGTTATTAAAAGATTTTTTGTGATTTTCTGCGAATTCAAATTATTCTAGTGTTACAGTAATTAATGAATTTTAATATCTCGATTAACCTTTGTGCTATTTGCATAGTGGAAAAAAATTATTTTGAGTAATGAAAAACCAGCGGTAGATAATTTACGATCACGTATGAAAAAGTAAGCAATTGCAGAATATTTATTTTTGATTTTCGATAAGTCCGTAAAATGTTTTCACTTTATGTCTTCGATTTATGCAGTTAGTAGTAAGTCAGCTGCAATAATTTCTCTGACCTGTTTAGTGAATTATACATTTGCATAAAATAATTAATTATAATTTAAAAGGAATATTTTTTTGTGAAAGATTGAAAATAAAAATTGTGGACCTTGCAATCACTGCAAGAACCATTCGGTGAAAAAGGCCTTGTTGCACTCGCTGTATCGACCGCCAGTAAACAATCAAATCGGTGTAAAGTAAGATTAAATTTTTCATATGCTTTATCTACCTGTTTTATACCTCGATCAACCTAAATAACAAAATGTTACCAAAATGTTAAGGAATGACAAAATTTCCCATACCTGAATAAATTCATACCTTTATCAAAATAAATACGCAATTCTTTGAGCTACGCTTACTGTTTATGCAATAAAATCAAAATAAAAAAAATAATAGTTTGGACTTTTTTCTAGAAATAACTGAAAGTATTCTGAATTTTAACTTCAGAATATGTCCGAAGAACATTTATTTACATACTCAGTTATTTCAAAAAAATTTCAGAAATAAAATAAAGAATTAACCTTCTGAAAGCAAGAAAGGCACTGTTGAGCACCAGATGGAGCCAAAATACAAGCTTGTCCTTCATTGTCTTCATGTAAAAATTTAGCAAGCATTTGAAGATCCGCTTCGTTATTAACGTATTTCACGTTTAGACGAAATAACTGTGCAGCTTTTATATTATTATCTTCTGAACAATCACGTTTGAATATGGAAATTTTAAGTAAAAACTGATAACGTTGCCAAGGTGATAATTTGCATAAATCAAAGGGCGTAAGCGATGACCAAATATAACAAATTGTATCCGATGATAATCCTAGACGTACCAGAGTAGAACGTGAATACTTCAAAAATGGATTTTCATGTATAAACGTTGTGCCAACAGTGTTGACAACTGTACTTGGATTAGTAGTTGATGTCAAATGCTGCGCAAGATTAGATATATCTTCTTTTACAGAATTCATATTATGCAAATTAAACGAAGATTCACTAACCGCTGCACGTACACAAATTCCTGTTGCTACAAAACAAGCTAACAACGAAATCGCGTGCCAGTAAATGAATAATTTAAAATTTGCATGCAAAATATGCCGTTTTTGTAAATAACAATTGTTGGATGGAACTGAGGATAATGATGATGATGATGATGATGATGATAATGATGAGGCAGTATTACATAAATGCGAGGAAGAAGTACGTCTGAGATTACGGTATGATTTGTAAACGATTTTCTGCTTTTTACAATAACTTTTGAATAAATCCTTTTTTCTTGCTTTTATTAGTGACTTTTTGTGATAATAATGTGTAGAAAGTAACGCTTGACGTCTATATTTCTTCAAAATTAAGCAATTATCCAATGGTTTTTTAAATTTTATACTTTTCGAATCATCATTAGTACTATGATGACTTCCTATGAGCAGTAGTTTTGATTGATAATTATTTCTTACTGCGCTTTGTGTCGAGCAGTTACGAATAGTATTCTTATTAAAATATTGCTTACTGTTGTTATAATTATTATTTCTATTATTATTAATTAAACCGTAAGTATTACAGTACTGCGTTTTACTGCATGATGCTGCTGAACATGCAAGTATAACTTCTTTTATATTACTTTTAATAATATTTTTCTTAATATTTTCAATGCCACCATAAGTTGTTACAGTATTGCATGGCCTTTTTTCCTTGCCGGCATGCATTTTCGTGGCGCGCTTTCGCGCGCCTACACATATTATCGCATTTAAACAATTAGCGACGTAACCGCGAAGTTTGCGGACGTCGCTGCGATCAAGATGGCCGATGCGGATTGTTGAATGCGATCACGCAACTTCTACAAGTGATCGCAAATGTTGCTGTTAATATCTCGAATGATGAATGAATAATCAGTCTTTTCTGCGCAGATTTGTAGTAATTGAAATAATGATGAATGTTTAACATAAAATACGTAGTATCCTTTTGAATGTATCAATTTTGAAAGTAAAAAGTAAAATATTGTCAAGATAGCTTCTTCGAACTGGATATGATGATAAGAGTAATAATGAAATTATATTAATAACGCTAATACAATCGAATATGACGATGACGGAATGCGAGAAATAGAATTGTACTGCCAAATCAACAGTTTTTGTACAGCTCAAAATCCGTGAATAATTAATTATTCAATGCATGTAAGTAGTTGTTTCCATTCAAATAGTCCATTGGTTTTTATGTCTGAAATTACTATACAAAATAGCTTAACTGAATGTTAAGAATTTGTAAGGAAAACATAAAACACATGGAAGTATAACGTGAAACTTATTAGCTTAGCGTAAAAATTATAGCGTAAAAAAATTTTCGATCTTTTTTGCAGTAAATTAAATTTTATTGTAAGATTATGAAACTGAATTTTGAAAATCAAAGTTAAGTCTTAAATTTAAAAACAAAAAAGTCTATGCCTTATTAATATTAATATTGTCATTATCATTATCATTGTTAAAACCAGTACTGTTATTACTACTATTGAAACTATCATCATTACTGTTGAGCTGTAAAAATTAGTATTAAAAGTCATTTGACAATTTGGACGGATTATCAAACTTTTAGATACATTTATACCACTATGCGTGTATATATATAAACGATTATCAATCTGTTACTTTATTTTAAAAAATTTTTCTAGCAAAAAGTTTTCAAAACTTTTTCAGTTTGCCATTGAAATAACCCTTCTCCAACAGCAAATCTTGCAATAATAATTGAAGTAACAAGTAAATTAGACAAATTAGTCGTAAAAACTAAACTCTTTATGATCTACATAATTAATTTAAAAAATAGTCAATTATTAGCAAGTCAAGATTATTTCGAGATAATCACAATTTGAAAAAATGACACAATCAAAATGTTTCCACAAAACTTTAGTACCAATCAAACTTTACAAGTATATAACGATTATTAATTTAAAAAGATGCAAACAAAATACTTGAAAAAAGTTTACTCTCAAAATTTTTATAAAAAATAAATAAAAATAATAGACAAACTTTTTCAATTGTTGAAAAAGAAAAAATTTGACAATTATGGACATATTCAACAGCAAAACTGACCTTAACTGACCTGCACTGACCTGTACTGACCTGTACTGACCTGTACTGACCTGCGCTGACCTGTGCTAACCTTTAAGTATTAAAATAAATGCATAATTATGCTTGAAAATTTTAAATCACTGAAAAAAATTAATGCATGTAATTTAAGCTAAAACAAAAATTGTGCATTTTATAACTAACTAATTTTATTGACTTAAAAAAGTGTAGAAAAAAAATTTAATATAATTTTGCTTCTACTTTTTAAATGATAAAAAAAAAGAATAAATGTAAGTTTTCAAAGTAATTTTATGAAAATAAAAATGACAAAAAGAAGCCTAAATTATTTGTTGGAAATTATTTGTCTGATTAAGCAAGCAGTATGTAAGCATATGAAGAAAAGATTATCAATTTGCATTTTGCTAATATTTCTTTTCAACAACTTCACATTTTATTCCTTTTATGAATACTTACTTTTCAAGCAGTCTTATTCTAACAATACAAAATAGCTTAATTATTTCAGCACATACATTTTCGATAATTATTAAAATTTCATTCATAATCTTTAAATAAGCTAATTTTATATAAAAACATTAAAAAGTATTCATTTATACAAATTACAATTCTATACAATCTATACATTTATTGATTATAAATGCAAATATATATATATAAATAATTTATTTTTTATAAATTTAAGTTAGATTTTTTATTGTTTACATTTTCAATTTTATTCAAATATTAGTACTTTTTAATGTTATACAAATTAAAAAATTTTTAATTACTACAATTTTTATCGAATTTTATTCAAATTGTGTTCAATTTTGCAACTAATAAATTATACGTAATAATTCTAGTTTGATTTTAAAAATACTTGAGATTATAAGTATTAATTATTTGAAGAGATATAAAGTAAACTAAAAATATTAGCCAAAATCATAGGATATTCGATGTTTTTTTGCGTTATAATAATTAAAAAGATGCATCTGAGATGTATGTAATCCATCTGAGAATCAATGATTGTTATCATCCGCAAACTTATGCTTAATTATGTATAAGAAATTGAATAAGTATTTTTATACCACTAGAATATTCCACTGAAAATTATGATACAAAAATAGTTTATCAGTAAAGTATAGAAATATAAACGTGAACTTTGAATAAACTTTGATGGAATCAGTTGTTACAGTTTAGTTTAGAATCTTGGCTTCAGAAGTGATAACAATAATGTGAAACTGAAAAATCTTTACTTTCACTTAGATAAACTCAACAAATTCAACATTAATTTGACTGGAAGTAATAAAGTTTCCATTTTTGCATAATTAAAATTTGAACATTGCATTAAAGTAATTCGAGAATCAATCAAGACGATGATAACAATAAGTTGGCAGAATAAGAATGAATATAAATGAATAGCAGCAAAGAAAAACAGAAGAATAAAAATGTAAAAGGAAGGGTTCAATGTCCAATGATGGATGAGTAAATGGCTTGGTTTGGTAAGGAAATGATTACTTTTTGAAAGTAAGGCCTGCGTCCGAGCTGAAGCTAAGGCTAAGGCCAAGGCCAAGGCCGAGGCTAAGGCCAGGCTTACGCTTGGATCCATCCAAAATGTCACTAAATGTGCTGTTGAGTGAGAGATTGAGTGAATGAGTGAGTGAATGGAATGAGTCAAAAGCAAGAACTTAAATTAGACAACAACATAGAAGTATTTTTACTTTATAAAACAGCAAACTTCCCGATTTTCTGAGTTTTTACTCTTCTGAAATAAGTATTCAGTTGAAAAAGTTTGTAATTGCGTTCAGTAAAACTATAAAAAATATATATTATAAGAATTTCAGTTCCAAATTTTAATTATTAAATTTAATTGTTCAATTAATGTCATATTACTGGTTGTTGATATTACAAAAAGCTATCAAGTATTTACATTACTTTTAGAAAGTTTAGCTTATCCACTGGTTTTATTTAAAAGACTGGCAAAAATGTATTTAAAAGTTCAAGTTATATCCTCTATAAAAATAATACCATTAATAATATAAACAAAATTGACCTCAATATTTTGACCTCATTCCAAGGCTTGTATGTTTTATTCATATAAAGTAATCACTCAAAAAATCAGTAAAAATTTTGCAAATGTGAAAAACATAATTGTATAGCTAATATAATTATAACCAAAATTTATTCGAAAAAAAGAGATTTAGATAAAATTAGGATATAATAGACTAAAGTAAGTTGAATTTAGCTAGACATATATCAAACTTCACTTAAAACTCACGAAATTTTTTTTAGAAATTGAAAGTAAAATGAAAAAAATCCTTTAGTTGTATCAGAATCCTTTCAAAGCTTCCAGTAAACTCCTTCTTACTTTTCTTTTTCGCATTCATTCATTGCCTTAAACAGGCTCAAACAAATAATGATTGAATTAACGCCTGAGAAATGGACATTTGTGCCAACTGAAGACATACATACGAACACTAATGATAAATATTAGTACAATCTAAGTCTCTAAAATTAAGGCTTAAAAATGACTGAAATAAATTAAAAAGTTGAAGATTGAATGAAAAAATTATAGACTACAACATTAGTTAGAGTAATTTTGAGCTGAAATATTCTCAGAGTTAGTAAAAAAAATAAAAAATAAAGTTACACTCTATGACTTATTTGCTAACTTATTTACTTATTTTATGTAAAGATTATGGCTTAGAGCAGCTTGTCATTAGCACTTGGGGCAAATTAACAGTTCCTAAAGCTTATTTTCCAATCCATACTGATCCTTAGGCATTTTTCATTTCTTGTCTTTAGTAATATTTGTATTACTTATTTGCACAAATAAATAGCACCAAACTGATTTCACTTTACTTTTTTATACAATTTTTTCGAAAATAAATTTTACACGCATCAAATACACGTGTAATATATTTTGCTTTATAGGCGTAATTTCCAAAATTTATCATACATGCAATCGTTTTTATTACATTTGCAAACTTTGTCATGCGCAAAAATACGAGTGATTATCAGTCTTTACTGCATAATTTTGAAAATTTAATTGTTTTACACTCAAACACATTCAATTGTTTTTAGTAATTTTTACAGATCCTAAAAATAAAATACTAATATAAATAAAATAGTTTTAAAAATAATATAAATAATTGATAACGTTTAATTTGATATATTTTTAAAATTTATTGACGCCTAATATGCGATCTCTTGTAAACATATACCATAAAAAGGCAGAATTTTTGATGCAACAAATACAAGATATAATCTAATCACCATTTTACGTGCATTTCAAAAACAGAGCATATTTGACGGTTTCTATACTCTCTGCTAACTTTTATACGTAATGCAGTAGCCCATCTGCAACGCCATAAATCCACAGAAGCTATGTGATACATCCTATGGTTGTTAAATGATGCAGTCAAACGTTCGTTACGTGATTGACTACTGCTATTATCCTACCACTTCTGATACAAAAGATGTTATTAATATTGCTATAAAGTAAATAAAGTAACTTAATGGTAGCTACTGGATTTAATGAGCGTGAATTAGTCACTATATAATAAGAAGTATATGTATCAAAAAATTCATAAATTGATAAAAATTTTAAAGCATAAAAAAAATATAGTAAAATTAATAGCAAAGATAGTAATTAATTTACTTTTCGTACATAAGCAAATAATTAGCATATGTGACAAAAAAATTATAAACGAAATATAAATTTTTTGATAATAGAAATTTGAAAAAATGTTAAATTTGATGTGTAATAACCATTCATTTTATGATTGTTAGGCAATAAAGTTAATATTAGTAATTATGTCATTTATGACTCTAAAATCTATTACACAACTTGAAGGTTAAAAAATACAACAATAAACTAATAGATGTCAAATTAGCAGAAATATTTTCCAGCAATGAAAGTCAAAGAAGTAAGCTAAAACAATTTAATGCTGCTAATTTTCGACAAATTGATGTGAACAATTTTTAATTTTAAAAAATTCATTTAGCTTTGTTTTTATTCCAATGCAAATAATTCAAATTTCGTAGTAAAAGACCAAAATAGGTTGCCAAAATAATTCAAAACTGCCAAAAAAATCCAAAACAGATTGCCAAATAATTCAAATTTTGTAATAAAACACCAAAATAAGCTGCCTAAAATTGAGAATTACACGAGCAAACTTAAAAATAACTTAAAAATAAAATTTTTAAAGGAATCAATTTTCAGTGGATATGTTTTTAATACATCAACTCATAACAAAAAGCTCAAACTTTTGAAAATAAAAACATTTTATATTTATTCACATTTCTGACAAAAGAAAATTAACAAAAGCAGTAATGAAATTACAGTAAAATTTTTTCATAATTTTTAACAATTCATTACATATATAAGGAAATTAAGAAATATATACACATGTATTATTTTTGATCGACCAGCGATTCAATTGTTTTACAAAACAGGAGATGAAAGGTGAAGGGTGAAGGGTGAAGGGTGAAGGGGAAAACCTGCATCTGGAATCATAATGGAAAACAGAGGAAGAACAGATGTACTAGCAGGATGGTAACATTTAAAGCATTTATCCAAGGAATCGTGGTTTCACAAAGCAATAGGCCACGCGAAATGTTTAAAGCGGTACTTGATCGTTTCGGGCAGAAACCGAAAGAGAGATAGCCTTCTGTCGTTACCTCTATTGCGAAAAGTTTACATGTGCAGTACAACTCCAAGAACTCAAGAAGCAAACATGTTCTGAGCTGTCCATGCTTCTTAAAGAATCACGAAGTGCATCAACTTACAGGACATCCACTTCGAGAAAAATACAATCAAGGCTACATGAATCTAAGACTTATCAGCTTTATCTGAATATGAAGCAGAAGTACGCTTTTTCCAGCTTTACAACGTAATTGTAAAAGCCGCGCCCATACCTAACCAGGAGGGCTGCAATTTTGAACCAAGAGAAGGCTCACAATACACAATAGCAATTATTTTACCCTACCTTAGAACTAGATACAACTTTACAGAAAAACCTACTGTCGAAAACGTATTAGCAGGCGCTCTTGTTATAGCGAAATAGAAAAGAGAACCCAACATGCCAAGCTATACAAGATGAGAACGAATTAAATCTCGTCCATCGTTGATTCATTAAAATGCCTACGATACGGAAACATTACCCGCAGGATGAGGCACGGCATGATACTGTTATTTACAGAATAGAAATATGTTTGGAGGTGAGGAAGGTATGTGCCAACAATGTGCGGAACGTGTGAAGACGATGGACCATCTAGCAACGCAGAGCAAAAAAATGTTACATCATGACCATATTAGAAGACACGATGAGATACTACGATGCATTCTTCTGGGACTCCGCAAAAAGTATGGTCTGAACGCATTTCCGCGCATGCGAAGCCATACTGTTCAGGAGGTCGTCACGTTGAGAAAAGAGTCGATACGTGAGTGAAAACAGTTACAAAGGTAAGTGCGGGTCGACTGGATATTATGATAAAAAGTCATTCCATACTAGTCAGGATAGGTTGACAGCAATCGAGACCGAGAAAAAGCAAAAATATGATCAACTAGATAATAAACTCGGGTCAGAAATGAAGTAGTAGAGAACGAAAATAATTCCGTATGTGATAACTTGAGATGGGATAGTGACTTCCATAAACGTTATGCGAGAAAAATCGGTGTATCTGATCACGTTGAGGCATACATTCTACTGAAAATGGTCAAATAAACGCTCGCAAGCATCTCATTCGATCACCGCGGTGGGATCCATGAACATTGAGCAACGAAAACCGGCACAACAAAACAGAAATAAGCGGGGAATAGTGTAGCCAGAGTGCAGAAACACAATCTAGAGCTAAAACATTTTTTTAAAACCTCTGGTAAATTTTTCCTTGATATATATGCAGTTGGGTGAGAGATAAGACAATGCCAGTGTACAGGAACCCAGTGCCAGCAGAGGGATCACGCTTGAACCACTCGTCTGTGGAATCGAATCGAAACCTTACAAAGCAAGTGGCCAGGAGAGTTGCTGAAAGCGGTCCTTGACCGATTTGGAAGAATGCTTTTGCATCTTTCCTTGTATAGCGATAAGTTCTTGTACGCAATTACCCACGGAGAACTAAAGAAGCAAGAGAATTCTGTGATTCCAGTATTTTAGGTCGTCCGTGCTCACAGAAACGGTTCTTGGAGGAGTCTACGAAACGTGTCAAAGCAAAGCACAAGATACGCATTTCAAGCAAAACATGCTACACGAGTCTAAGGTTCTATAGATGTAAAGCAGAAATGTCTAATGATGATGCAAGAAGCAAGGGACGTGAGATGAACCAGGCAAAGTGGATGAGGAAAATAACATCGGAGAGCGTTGACCCGCTTATACTTAAGGCAGTAGACCAAGCGCCGGGTGAATAGCTACACAGAATCCCCCAAGTCAATACTGATGTTGCAAGGCAGCTCGAGGCAACACAACAATGTTATGAAGACATGACAAGGCGAGAGAAGAAGCCATCGGGGTGGAAGGCAAGCATAGAAAAGAAGGTGAGCTTGTTGAATTTCCACACAACCCTCAGAGAACGAACTTTGGCCGGTGAAAAACTTGGAGGTAAAGACCTAAAAGAGGCCAAGAAGTGTATTACGGAGATGAATCTCATACTTACTCTTAAGTGTGACTTTCATGAAGCGTTAAGCATATTGACAAACCGTGTGAGAGTTTACGAAAGTAAAATAAAAAGTGATGAGACCAGATGTGCATTCAAAATTCGTAATGCCGATTCGAGCTGTTCAGAAGACGGTTTTATGGAAGTCTGACCGAAGAACAGCCTGTTAGCCACAATGTAAGGACAGAGGAATTCAGTGATTTTTGGGATTACGATGTGGAACTGAGGAATCAGAAAGTATAATGATATCCAACACAACAAATACCTGGAAGGATTCGCTCCAGGTGATGAAGTGCATTATATTTTCTCCTCTGAAGCCGAATTCGGGAAGATAGTCCCCTATTTGCCCAATTGGAAAACGGCAGGGCCTGATGGAGTATATAACTTCTTCATTAAGAAGTGCACCTCCTTGCATCCAGACCTGTACAAAATTGTAAGAAAGATTTATCTGGATGGAGAGGAACAGGATCCGTGGTTCTATAAAGGTACTACCTGCTTGATTCCAAAGGTGTCCAAGTAAAGACAGCGACTTCAGGCCAATAATTTGTACGTCAAACCTCTACTATCTGACAACGAAATGTTGAGCAGAGGAGTGAGCTTATGCTTCTTCAATTACATAATGTTCTTGTGGATACCGCGTCCATACGTACCAAAAAGAGTAGTGATTTTTTTTTTGAACCTTGCAGAAAATCTTACCGTTGAAGCAGGAGAAAGCTCATAACACGTACTCGGCAATTACTGCGCCCTATATAAAGACCACGTACAACCTTGCAGAAAATCTTACCGTTGAAAACGTATTAGCAGTTCAGAAGGCGTTC
>UYYF01005048.1:2873-16979 GCA_900618365.1 Thelazia callipaeda
GATCGATTAATAACTAATTAATTAATTGATTAATTATTGTATAATTTTAAAAATTAGAGATGACTTTTTGTTGCTGTTTGCATTATATAAAAACCATTGCTTGTTTGTATATTTGTCTCATTTCGGTTCTTTTCAAAGTTTAACAAATAATTGCTATTTATGTTAATTTCATTCTTACTTAATTCAACACAAAATTGACAATTTCATATTTTGGTAAAAATGAACATTTAGTAA
Organism: Thelazia callipaeda; assembly: GCA_900618365.1. Classification (NCBI taxonomy): domain Eukaryota; kingdom Metazoa; phylum Nematoda; class Chromadorea; order Rhabditida; family Thelaziidae; genus Thelazia; species Thelazia callipaeda. Next base: position 3,108 of record UYYF01005048.1, read on the forward strand.
TAGCTTTGAGACATGTGAGTAAGTGTACAAAATAGCAAAATGCTACAAAAGTAATTGAAATCAGTAATTGATAAAAGTAATTGAAATTGTAATTAATTATTTGTCGGGCTAATTTACGCACAACAAATTAGATTACAATTACAGCACAACAAAACTTTACTTCAATTTTAAATAAAAACTAAAAAGCTATAAATTTGGTTTAGTATATATATAGTTCATATGATTAAAACATATGTAAGTATCTCTGATGTTATATGACCATAGCAGTTTACTTCACTCCAAATGCAAAAGTAGCCTGCTGACAATCATCTTACGTGCTCAGTACGACTTATCAGACGCAGCTCACTTTTCCTTGCATACGTGCACGTAGAAATGAATAAAGTAAAACAAAAATAAAATTAATATCAAATATGACAGATGTACATACGTGTAGGAGGAAAGGACGACTTCTTAACTGCTTGTTTACGACTTTGTAAAACATGATAGAATTAGCAGATGCAATTTTTGATCAGTGGACTTTTGCTTTAAAATAAAATTTATGAAAGGTAGCAAAGGTCAAAGGCTGAGCTGATCATGAAAGAGTTGTCAACTATTGATTGATTAACTATGGTATTGCACAATTGATCAAATTATCGTTGAATGATGCAGTAACCGTGCTGACTGTCAACTTCAAGTGCTCAGTACGATGGTTAATTGATTGCGTGATATATTATCGTAGAAAAACATTGTAAACGAAAAAACTATCTTGCTTTGAGTGATGTTTTCATGCATAAATTTGCTAACCTTTAACCTTTACTTAAGATTTCAATGTTTCAATCACTTTGACTCAAATTGAGAACAACATATGGGAAGAACAAAAACTTCTTGCGTTGAGCATTATTGCATATTTCAGATTTTGTATTTGCACTGATATACTGATATTTGTTAATGTGTACTTACTAATAAATAAGAATGAAAATTATTCTTCTATTTTAGGATAAAAGTAAACAAATTTAAATAAGAATACATGTAAGTACATAATAGTACAGGAGATAGGGATAACCAAAGACAGATAATGAATCTGACTAAGTTTGAAACAGAAAGAGAATTGCATCAAAAGACTTCTTTATATTAATGAAATAATTTGCGTAAAAATGTTTGTGAAGATTTGGGTTATCGTTGTAATATCATTAAACTTCTTATGGTCACTTCTTTGCTCCAAATAAAGTGACCTCTCAACGTGATGGGTAGCACTTTGTAATATTCATAAACATATCCAATCACGTATAATGTTGCAAGTGATTAACTTTGACAAATTTTGATTATTTTTAATTTTGTTCGCATTATTTTTATTTATCACTGCCTTTCCAACTTTCATACTCCTCTATTTACTACACAAAAAGGAAACAGAATTATAATAATACTCGACAATAAGTTGATAGATCCAGAAATCGTAAGTAATTTTACGAAGAAAAAAATCCACTTCAAGTGTGTACTTACCAAACACAAGTAAGCTCGGAGAATACTACTTATGATGCAAGTATGTGAAGGTAATAAGGGTGACACAAGAATTCAAGCCTTCTTTCGTATATTGCGCTGCTCAAGCTGGTATTTTCAGACTTACTTTTGCATGTATTATATGTAAAGAATTATAAGAATATTCTTTTGCAGTCAGTATATAAAGAGACTCGTTACATCTTACTTAGCATGACTATCCCAACACATTAAATGCAAAAAGATATCCTCATAATACACATACCTAATTCAACTGCCTTGCAACTGTATTACTTTGTTCGCGCAATAATGTAAGAAGCGAATACCAATGTCATCTAATTCAGCCACTACTTGTGAACAGATTCATAAAAAGAAATTATATTTGTCTTTATTTGAAACCTTATGGATCAGACCAACGATGGAAATATAAGAACTTTATCGGAAATTAAAATATGCCATACACATACCCAAAACGAAATTTTTGACTAAGACAAAATATCACAATTCAATATTTAACAAGGCAGAGGGACATTAGGACCAAGTCCAATCACTTTTTAAGGAAAAATCAGAGCAACCAAAAATAATTTAATAACATCCCGGAAAGACCAAATATTGCAAAAATTATGAATGACAGTTAGACTTACAAATATAACTAGTAATAAATAAAACACAAGTTAGGAAGCAAAATATTCAGTGCACAAATGTGGTTTTTATTGTATGATTAAAAGAAGATTAAAAATCATTACCATTAGGCTTTCTTGTTGCAAATCATATGTGTGATTCAAAAAGTTAATATGTTCAAAATTTTTACGTTTTCAAATCTTGACTCCGATGCAAACTGAAGTTAATTTATATTAGTTAAAAAAAAGATCGCACAAATTTTTGCTTAACAAAAGAGTCTAAACACAACTTTACCACTTATGCTTGTTGTATTCGCAGATTTTTTGAATCCATTGATATAAAACTGCCAGGGTTAGCATAAACACGAAAAGTAGAACCGTTAGTCACTTTAGCTTGCTTATATTCGACACTACTCATGGTGCGTAACCATGGTTTATCATAGGCTGATGTAGTTGGATATAAACTTTCATCAATTGCGGCATTTCGTTTTCGAGTAAAGTGTCCAATTTTGACATTTTGATAACTTGGAGGAGCTTTTCTTCTTGTAAGAAGAGAATGTGGTCGTGCACTTGTTGGTCCTCTACTATTCCAGAACATAACACGTTTCTGTCCACGTGAATTGTTCTTGAATAACATCTGACGATCTTCCGATCTAAACACAATGAATTTTGAAAAAGATCTGAATTAAAAGGAATGCTGTCATGATAAAATATTGATATTACCTTTATCACAAAAAACAGTCTTTGAGAAAATTTGCCATGATCTCCGCAGTTTTTAGTTCTAATTTTCTAAAATTAAAAAAAAATGTCAGACTTGCTAGCGGAGGAATCATCAATCTCTTCTTCTTCACAAGTATTGGCATCAATTTTGTCAGTAACAGAGCTTACAAGCTGCAGAAGTGATCTTGAACGCCCTTAAAATATTTATTGACCACTTTTAATAGCATAACTGAATACAGACATATCAAATAGTATTCAATGATTAAAACACGGTCTTCAACTTATATATTTATATGAATTTTGCAAACGATGGACAGTACTGTACATCAACGCATTTTTGAAAACAAGAACTTATAAAAACTAACCTGCAATGGGAGGTGTTTTTTTCGGCTGTTGCGTTTTCGAAGTTGTAACTTGCTCCGTTTCTTCTTCGTTTCGTTTTTTTGACAAAGGTGATAAATTAGGAGCAACAAGTAAACATACGGAAAGCATTAGTATCGCCAAGCAAGCACCAGCATGTACTTTTCGTTTTGATCCATTTGCGACGACAGTTTGTAGTTTTCGTAATTGAGATAAATATGTAGTATTCAGCTTCTTCAGATGTTCCACCTGCATTAAATTATTATTTTTACAAATGGTGCAATACAAGAAGTTAAAAAGAATTAAGCATAAAAGGCAATCAGTAATACTGAACAATGTTATTTTGGTAAAAAAAGGAAAACCAATTTTATTTTGATCAAGGAGTAAAAAGAAAAAATACTTAAGATTACGAGTTCAACCTGCTTTTTAAGCTCTTCGTTTTCTAAGGTACAGTTCTCAACACGATCTTCCAGTGCTTCAATGTAGTCCTACAATAAATTTCACGATTAAGATATCACAAAGTGAAAGAGAAGGATTCGGTAAAAGAAAAAAAGAGTAAAATTGCCTGTTTCTTCTTACGACTTGTTTGAGCCGAATGCTTATTTCTAATTTTGCGACGTATACGTTTCAGTTCTCTTTCTTCCGCTTTTGTTAAAGGATAATGCTCAGGCAACCGAACTCCTTCTTTCTTGCATAATTTTTTTTCTTCTTCAGTTAAGACAAGCGGTGGATACTTTCGTTTTTCTAAAATTTTTCAGAGATTTTGCCAACAATATATTTTAACCTAATGAGCGACAATTTGCAACGTTTACAAATTTAGCATGATTTGAATAAAACATAATAACTGCAAGAAATAAAAAGTTTGTTTCGAATATAAAATATTAATTGCTCATTAGCACTCACAATCACATTCTAGTGATAAAAAGTACCTGCTGCAATACGAGTTAGAGGTGATTTTGTTTTCTTGCTCACATCATTTGTATTCAATCGACTTGCTAACCGCGTAGAAATAATTGAAGGAGTTGAAGAAACTGCTTTCAACGCACGCTCTAAATGAACAAATTATTTGAACGTTATTTACTGCAACATTAAGTTTAAGAGTAAGCCACAGAAACGAACCTGTTTTAATTTCTCTTGAAGGCATGACCATATAGTTCTTGCGCTTATCATCATCGTCAAAAATTTCTTTACTAGCTTCCTAAATATTAAAAATAGAACGAACAATAAATCTGCAAAATTTGAAATCAGAGAACTCGCAGAAATTAAAACAGACAAAATGCATATAAAAAGGTACTTCAAGCAGATCGAGTTGTTCATAAGTGCTCTGAGAATAGGAAACAGCAGAACTGCTTCCTTCGTAGTTTAATGATGAAAGTGATTCTGCTAAAAATTTAAAAAAATTATCACTACCAAGATATGAAAAATTGAATTAGTCAGAGATCTTAATACAGAAGTAAGACACTAATCCAAAGTTCCAAACCAATTGTTAAAAAATAAAAATCAGCACTACCACCTACATCGATTGGAATTATAATAGTGCTCCTCAGCAAAATTCTCCTGCGCATCTAGTTGCGAGCACAAACTATCTAGCATGCAATCAGGACCAAATAAATCCGGCATGGAGAACGTACAAAACTCATTTAAATCTGAGTCACTATTTGTGATTAGATTAGCATTGTCATCATCAGCCAACATGAACGGATCATGCACCTCCGCTGAACTTGCACCTGATAACATCAGATCAGACTGAGGATCTGTTAACATCAGGTCCATGTCCAGATCGAATGGTGCAGCCTCCATCCCACCTGCTCGGAAAAATACCATTGGCTTTTCACCTCTCTCAGTAGATAACTGCAAAAATGAACATGCAACAATGATGCATTTTGGTCACGTTATGAACTCAATGACCTATAAAATCACCATGAACATTAATTGATACAGAGGTAATATAATATATTCAACCTGAAAACATCTTTAATAATAAAACTGACTAGTAATGAAAAAAGTAACAGACTTGCTATCAATGGCAGCAAGGAAATTTGACGCACTCATAGATCAAAAATTTATTAAGACATAAATAAAGCAACATAACAATATATAATATTTAACACGAATAGAAAGCTAACGTGCGATGAATGAACGAAATCTACTAAAATTTACGAGCAGCAAATAATGATGTGAAATCAATAATCATTACCAATTATACAAACTGCATTCTTAGTGGATTATTGCGAACTTGTTTGGTAGATGAAAGAATTAGCTAATAGCAACTGAATACATGAAACAGTAGTGAAAGCATATGTATGCAAATAAAATCACCACACAACTTCTTTTAATAGTTTAAGACGTGTGATTTAAAGAGGTAATAAAGAAGTATGTATATATATTGCACAACGAAGTGAAACAAACTTTTGCGACAAACATAAACATTATGATTTGAAATAAACAGCAAGGCATACAAAAAGCCATACTTTTGTTTAAGACGAAGTACGACAGAAAGCAATTCGTAGTACAGATTGAGGATATCAAAATATACATTCAATAAAAGCATAAAGAGAAGACCAAGCACATGTACTTCTCTGGAATAATACAGAGAAAATGTAGGAATTTGGAACACTCTATCGAAATGACCCAAAAAATTTTCCAACTTTGTCAGAGATCTGTGAAAGACACATGTAGTCGATTTTTTATGAAATAACAATGTCCTGCGAACGTTTTCAAAATAAAACAACAACATGAATCAATTATAATTAAACACTCATTCAGTAGTCTTAAAATAGACACTGCAATAATATAAAGCTCGACAGATACGACAAAGATTGGAACACAATACATGCAATATTCAAAAGTAACAAATAATTCAATTCTGAGATGGTGGCACATAACTCGGCTGCGAACTAACAAAGTAATCGTCGAAGAAATGGAAAAGATAATCAAATGTTGGTCTTCGATCAGGCACCTGAAATTATTACTATGAAACAAATGTAAACAAAACGAAATACAATCAGCTAGAAAGACGATCAAAACATTCTGCCTATTATCGCCAACTTCCAATAAACAATAGCCAACATAAAACAAATGATCAGAAAACATACTTTATCCCAACACTTCAGCATAACTTCAGTATATACTTGCTCAGGACATCCTCGTGGCATAGGCATGCGATAACCCAATTCAACTTGCTCAATCACTTCTCGATTTTGCATACCTGAACAACAAAATGATAATTCACTTAATTATAGAATTAAAAAAATTGCAAAATACAAACAAAAAATTCAACAATTTGACTAAAAAATAATACACAAACAACAAAAAATACTTAAGCCCCTCCCACATTCCAGTAAAGTTTTTGTAGTATACCTGGATACGGTACTTGACCCTTCGTGATGATTTCATACAATAAGATTCCGTATGACCAAACATCTGATTTAACAGTGAAATTGCCACATGTCGCTGCTTCCGGCGCAGTCCACTTTATTGGGAATTTCGCTCCTGTTCTAGCTTCATAGATATCTTCTTCCATTAACTTTCGTGCTAATCCAAAATCAGCAACCTTAAGAATATTTTTATAATCTCTTCAAAAAACCAACAAAGAAAAGTTCAATGTCACACACTGAAAATTAGTACAAGTACGTCTACCTTCACAACAGGCACACCAGAAATTTTGTCGCCAACTAGTACATTTCTTGCAGCAAGATCTCGATGTACTAATTTTCGTTCTTCTAAATACATCATGCCATTAGCGACCTGTAACATATTCTCAAAATTTGGGAAAGAATCATTGCAAAATTCATAATTTATACAACGAATAAAATTTTGAGAGAATGTTCATTTAATTTTAGTCTCCAGATGCGTCAATCCAAAAAGCCGAACCTGTGCACACATGTCCACAAGCGCTTGCAAAGTGAGACTGCTGCCTTCATTTCGCAAGTAATGCAGTAATGCTCCATTCACCATATACTCTGTGATGATATAAAATGGTTCTTCTTTGGTGCAAACAGCGTATAATTTCACGAGATTAGGATGATCACATTGCTTCATAATTTGAGCCTCTCTAAAATTGCTTGGAAATCTTCATCTCTCTAGTGAGAAGATAAAGGTAAACTTTCCATCGGTTATCAGTAAGTGTATATCACTTTGCACATAAAAAATTTTGCGTTTTTTAAGTAGATTACTTTAGCTACGCATTTTAAAATGAACAGAACAAAAAAGTTTTGGTACCAATAAAAGAGTAATTACTTAAAACTTGGTATGAATAATCACTATGCATCAAACTTACAACTGTGGGAAATGCCATATCTTTCATACTTATGAGTTTCTTCTCAGTTTGCGAACTGTATCGGAAAAACTGTGTATTACATGTGGAAGTAAAAAAACAAAAAAACCACCCCAAAAATGCTTCTGGGGACATAGTTCCTGGTTTCATTGTCTTAATGGCCACCTCCACCATGCCTCGCCATTTTCCGTACCACACGTCACCAAAATTACCATCACCTAATTTTCGTTTCAGTTGAAGTTGATTTCGAGGGATTTCCCAGTTCTGAATAACAAAGTGATATGAAAGGAATAGTTTCTGAATATAACAGTCCGTTGAGATCAAAATGAATCAGAAATTTTAGAAAGAAAGTACAAAAGCAACCTGCTGAGTATCGTGAGAAAGGTCTGGACGTGTAGGAGCAATACGTGGTGCTGGAAATGACAGCTGGCAGCAGAGACCATCTGCCACTTCTGAAAGAAAAAGGATCGCATATCGAAATTAACAAATTTAATTCAAAATGCAGGGAATTAAATAAATAAACTAGTGAAAAAAAGAGAAATTTATATAACTAACCTGAATAATAACTAACAAGATCACGAAGAGTAGCGAAAGTTCTTCTAGTCGTTATGAAAAAACCTGCATCGCCATCCAGTCTGAATTCATATTAAATGATTCAAAGATTACAATAATTGTAATATTTATAATTTGCTTCAGCCAAAATATATCACTGAACTTTCACCTTAAAATCAATACCTGCAGCTTTTGATAAAATTGAGACGTACAAACTTTTCTAACTGATCAATAAAATCTCGCTAATATTTTACCATTTAGTGACATACCAAAAAAAAGAGACCGAAATACAAAAAACAACCTTTTGATTTTGTAGTGTTTAACCGTGCCACCACGTTGATCATCCGAATCCCTAATTGTCAAAGCATATTCTCGAGTATCTGCTTCTCGTTCACGAATAAGAAACGTCCCTTTCGGGAGATTACTAGCTAAAACCAGTCTTTCTGCTCGATTCCGTGCAATCCTACCAGCAAACCACCTAAATCCTTTTCATTATATTCATAGTTGCAACTGATGCAATCGTTAGAATTTCAGTAGCAAATAGAAAGAAAGATTATGTAAGCCACCAAATTTTATCTCTTTCATTAAAATAAGTATGTTAGGATGAACTAATACGAACATAAAGTTAAAGACTAAATTTAATTTTAAAGGTCATAAAGATCGCATGTCCTATACAAACTGAAAATACAAAAAAGCTTACTCTTCGCTTTCAACCGTTTGTTGTCTTGCAACAAAATTTCGAGGTACATAACCGGTACCACCTTTTGCATGTCTAACGTACCACCAATCAGAGTTACTAAAGCACAATTTATGGATTCTAAGAAGGAAACAGAACATTAAGAGAAAATAAATAAGTCTATATATACAATGACAAATATGTGCAGTCACCAAGGAACAAAGAGCATACCTCTGATCCAACAAGTACATGACATCTCCTTTCCTGAAACTAAGATCGCCATCTGCTCGTGATTCATACGCATACAACGCAACCAAAACTTCTTTGCCAGGGACTGGGTCTTAAAATAGTCAAAAAACTTCTCAGTACGGAATAACTTTTAATTCACCACATTTCATTCACCATTATCGTGACTATAATACCTTGCAAAGCATGAGTTTCTTGTCTTGGAGTTAGTATTTCGCTACAATTCGCCTCCTTCAATGGCTCACAACTACTGCGATCAGCTGAAAATTTTGGTGAATTCCGCTCATTACGAGTAGCTGATGACGAAGCTGGTTGACGCGGTGAACCAGAGAAGCAATTACCCATTTCTCTACAACGTATCCATCAAATGTTTTTTGTTCATAAAAACTGACCGTTATCAATCACTCCATGTTTTAATATCAAATATACATTCATAGACTATTCCTCACAGTTCATTTGTTAAGTAATTAGAGGTTTGACCACAAAACCATAATTAGTAGTACTCGAAATTTCTAGTGAATAAGCTATCGACAGATTCATTAGAAATCTGAGCAAACAAATTTAAATATTTTCAACGAATCAATAATGACACCTACAGCAAAATCAGAATGATCTAATCCAAATTTCATAGTACAAACTAGACATAGAAATACTAAAACTAAGAGCTACTATTTAATTCCCGGATTATTTTCTTCCCAAAAATGGAATTGATTTCCGCACAGTGTATAATTTAGTGATCTTGAACCACAAACTTCGTAAAAGCAGAATAAACCAATTATAGGTAGGTTCGAATCGAGATCGCTAATTAACGATAAAAAAAATACAATCCCCACTTTCTTATAATTAAATGAATTTGTGGTAGAAAAAATACTTTCATTAACGAGCGATATTAACGGGCTTATAGTGTTAGAACTATTATCCAATTGCACACAGTGATGTACAGATAACGCTCTATTAAACCACGCTTTAAGCATTTTCAACAAAAGTGGATGAACAGTTAAATTTTATTTCAAAATGACCATTTTTCATCTCAATATAAGATAAATCTATGAAAGTAAACAATGTTTCACACGATCAGTAAAAGAGTATTGAGTTAGTATATATCAATGAACCAACACACCAAATATAAGACATTTTTACGAGTGAAACAGTCGTTGAGCAAAGGTAATATGTCGAAAATTCAATCAGTTATATATAAATGCGAATGCAATGTTATTATAACAAAACATAGTTCTTCCAGAAGATTTCTGCTTTTTGTAAATACATTAGTAAATATGATACTCAACGTAAGAAACAAAAGTACGTCCAAATGATCGAGAAAAATGATTAAAATTGCACACGCATGAAAAAAATAGCACCCGAGATAAAGATGTAAAATAAATTTCTTTTAGACAACACGTAGAGGCCATGTAAAAAATTTTTTCTATTCATTAGTTCTTTATTGCAGTATGGGACTTTCCTCTTTCTTCCTCCAAAAATGTTAAAATCAGCGGCACGAATACAAATAAGAAAATTACGAGTATTAAAATAAACCAGAGACCCTGAAATCATAAATAAAGTATGATGGGGAAGCTGATTTAGACTGCATAGAAAACAATAAAAATTTACGAAAACCATTTTTTGTTACTACCATGACACTGCAATACAAAAGCTAATATTTTTCAAAAATATATTGCTGTTTTGTTTCTTTTTAATGCAATAAGATAATATAATGAACTAACAAACAAATTTTACATTTGTACCACTAATATATCTGTTTCATCCCTAAAAAATAATTCAAAATTTCTTTCCCACCAAAAACAGATAAAAACTGACTCAAACAGTTAACAAACGGTTGAAAATAAACACATCTCCCTTAACTAAATATTGAGTATGAAGTGAGTTTTGCCAAAAACTCAAAATTGAAAAAATCTTGTCTCACATTTGTGGCGGTAAGAGAGTTAACTTATGTCAACATCACAAAACAAATAAAATGAGAGTAGTTCAAGTGTAAATAAAAGCTTGATGAAAATTGACAGCATTACTGGTAAGAAATTTACGCAACATACTTTGAATGACGTGTCAGGAGAGCTGGCATTAACGAAATGAACAGCACCATCTATACTACTCGCTGTAGGTAAATTATTTCGTGCTTGAGCTATATATGCATCAGTTTTGACGAACAACTCCTCGACACTTTTATCCGATGAATCACTTCGACTTAAAAGAGGTCTGCAACAGATAGGAAAAGAGGATATGAATAAAATGAAGAGAGAAGAATAACAGGAAAAACAATCACAAGTTTTGAAATACACAACAAAATACTTGTATCAAAAACTCTCAAATATAAGTGACCTGTCATCAGCCAGGTCTTCTGGAAGAACGTCGGGACTGTTTTGTCTCATCAAAATCTTTCCATGTTCCAGATCCAATTCTTTTCGCAATTTGCTCACCGGAATTTTGATAAACGGTAAGGCATAAATATCTTGTTCAGAAACGATGTTGTTGGCTCTTTTCAAATCGTTTAGCTAAAAGAAAATCAACATAGATGCACATAAATAAATTAGCAATAATAAGTTTACACCGATTTCAACGCATAGTTGATTGAATGGTACTAGATATCTTGCAAAATCTTTAACTCAATAGCAAAATAATGAGACGATTACCGAAACTGAGTACTGTATGGCTATTTTATTCAAATTGTCTCCTGGTTTCAGCTTCTTCTCAATAATAACCTAAAAGATGAACAAAAGTTACTAAGACAATACTTGAATAATTTCCGAATTAAATTCAAAAACAATCACAGATGAAGGTAAGGGAAATATTTATTCCTTCCTTATAAGCTACCTTATCAAAGCTTTTTGATTTGTCCCATCGATTCCGATTTTCCCCGTTATTCTTAATGGCATTTCGTACTCGTAACTCAATATTTTCTGTGCTACTTCCTTCAACAGCATGCGGATTAATCATTTCATCTGAAAATGAAATTAGTTAAATACACAAATATCTTGCAAAAGCTTTCGTCATCACATATACAAGTTATAAACAGCATAAATATACGAAAAATCTACTGACATATTAAATGTACGTGTTCCAGGACTTCTTTGAATTACGAGATAAAAAAAAAATTTAGTAATGCAGAAAAAAATTGACAAAATTTGACAATTTAGTTAAATACACAATTTTTGTGCAGTTACATATGCAATGAGTTGTCCAAAAATTGTTTACAATGTATTTGATTTTAGATAATCGTCAAAAATGGTACATAAAGAAGAAGTAGCATTACTAGAATTACTACATCATCTTTTGCTTCATTCATACATATGAAAGTGTAATTATTCATTACAAAACTGTGGCTAGCTATCTGAGGACTATACGCTGAAGCAAGACCAGGAATTCAAAGTCCATTAGAGAATCTGCTTAAAAATAATGCAAAAAGAGGTCATAAGAACTGCAAAAAGATGGATTTTATTGGCAGCGTCACTATATAGCTACAATACAAGTTGTCTACTCGTATAATATAGAAGAGTAGAGGTCAGTAAATCAAAGGAGAGGGGTCAGATCTAATCGCTCAATATTTTGCTTAGACTCAGCAGTGCTCATATCACTACGTGTTAGTTGTAGGACACTCACATCCATCATCGCCAGCTGAGATGAGAAATGAAAAATCGATCGTCTCATCGCATATGTTAAGAAAAATGCAGGTGTGTGTGGGTATGCATATATGTGAGCGTCTATGCACGCCCACAGACGTGTATGTGAGTGTATATGCTCACCCACACACGTTCATATGGTCATATTATAAAGTCAGGAAAGGAGGCGGGTGCATTGAATGTCAAACCGTTCATTCCTCATAGCCAAGACACTTCGTAGTGGATGTGGTCATTTGCATTGATGGTCATCCATACCCAAACTAGTTTCCTGCTTAATAGTATGCTTGTATAACATGAGATTAAGGTTAGTTAGACTTACTTTTTGATGATTGATTGAGTGCTTTCAGATAAAATATTAATGTGCATAGTGATTAGGAAAGAATGATCGCGAAATCGTGCATTAAAGTTGCTACCTCACTTTCGCCTACTTACGCTGCTACACCTGTTGTTACAAAACTTGCTACAAGTAGCTTACATCGTGTTACACTTATTCCAGGCTGGTCACTTTCATGCAGTCACTGTTATAAATTATAATTATAAAAAATAAATATCAGTGTAAGAATGTTTTCGTATAGCTAATCCTTACATGGCATTTAGCTAATTTCCAGTCTATGGTTCATAATTTTTTTATGTTCAAGTCATCCTCAGTTCACTGGTAAATCTTGCTCACAGTATCTAGATTTTTAGTACTTTCTGAATCTCAAGTAGTTTTTAATTCTTGAACTTGTTATGGTTTCATATTCTTATTACTTCTGATTCCAAAGAATTAGTCAAACTACTGTTGTGGCGATTATCCCATAGAAATATCAGCACTATAACAGTATTTACCTTAATTTTTTTTGCAATGATTTCTCCTAATGGAGGCTTTAGTTAATAACATTGAAAATAGTAAATTGTGTAACGAAGTTGTGAATTAAAAACATCGTACGAGAATATATAGGAGATGGTATTGGTCCGGAAATATCAGCTTCAGTACAGAAGATATTTGAGACAGCAAATGTACCAGTCGAGTGGGATCTCGTAAATGTTACACCTGTCAAAGGACGGGATGGAATTTTTAGAATACCTTCAAAGTTCGTTCTATTTGTAAATTGATCAAGTTAGCTACTATTTATTTAGACAGAAACAGAAATTCTGAAAAATAAGAAGCAAATTTTAGTAGCGGAAGTTACAAAAGCTTCTTTCCTCATAAATGAATATCTTGCAGCATGGAAATAGATGGTAAACCTTTTACAATGCAATCTTTTCATTACATTCATGTGAACATCCATGTCCATACTTTGTATGCATATAGTATTGAATATGAGGCAAGCTTTT
>UYYF01005049.1:305-10703 GCA_900618365.1 Thelazia callipaeda
TAAAAGTAAAAGATTAATTAGCAAACTTTGAAACTTGGAAAAAAAATTGAAATCCTAATTTTTGTTTCAATACGCATTGCAGCAATTTTCAATTCGTAAAAAATTTTGATAATTATAAATTATGTATAATACTTAAATTAAATAATTATAAATTAAATACAATATTCAAATAATTATAAATTAATTATATATAAAATAACTATAATTAATATTAGTTGTAAATTTACAAAAGACTTAATATGATTTATTATTTATTATGTAAGTCTTTTTCCCTGCCTTAGCTTGGCTTAAATATATATTTCTTAGCCAAACCTTCACAGATGTTTTTTAATTGAATGCTTCTATGCTTTGTTTGTTCATTTTAGCTGCACGCAAATTTTTGTAAGCTCTGAAAAATTTATTTGCGAAAAAAGTTAAGATTTTTAGAAATATTATTCATTCAAAGAATTGAATATAAAATTAGTAATGCATAATTATGTATGAATAATTTTATATTTAATTTACTGACATATTTAATTGGACTGAATAAAACAAAGGATTCAGTATCATTTATTCTGGTACAGAAAACTTTACTTTTATTATTCTTGTATTAAATTTTATTAGTAATTTTGATATTTAAAAAAATATTTGTTCAAATTTTAAAACTTTTTTACTTTTTTTCTTCATAAATATTATGTTATTTTATTATTTAACAGCTGAAAAAGTCTGAAATTTTCATTTTATCTCTAACATTTTGCATATTTAAACAAGCAGAAAATATTACTTCAAATTTTCAAAAAAAAAAGCATAAAAATTAAAAATTTTTAATTAATGTAAAGTAAACAATAAAAACTGAAATTTTATACCAAAGTATTAAAAGTAACGTTTTTTTTATATATCAAAATTTTCAAATAAAATTGGTTTGCTTCATAAATTGAATATTACAAGAATTAATTAATTTAAGTAATCTAATTTAATTATTTTATTTTATAAACTTTTAGACTTTAGCAAATTCAGTCAATTTTTAAGCCATAAATTATTTTTGAAATGATGTTAAAATTTAAATAATTTAAGCAATATTTCATGTTTTCCACTTCATTTATTTAATTTTATTTAATTTTGGTAATTTTTCTGACCAAATTGAGCCACACAAATCATCTTTGTTACTGTATGCATTACCTTTTGCTTATTTTTTGAACTTTAGTGCTTGAACTTTAACCTATTTTGTAGATGCAACATTTGCGCTATTACTTTTATTATTATTATCGCTGATATTGCTATCATTATCGTTAATAGTCATTTGAAATACGAATAACTGAAAGTGTAAAGTGAAAAATAACTTTTGTAAATTGCAAAACTAGATTTGACTTTTTTTTTGGATAAAATAAAATAATGGTAAAAATATGCAAAGAATTACACTAAATATTAAAATAAGGAAGTAAAAATTTGTGATATTTTAACAAAAAATGACTAATGGCGCCAAAAATTTGTGATAAATTATTAAATTTTCAAAATAATTACTCTTAAAACTGCTTGAAAAGTGATTTTAGCACATTATTAATTTTAATAGTTTTTGAAAAAAAGCACTTTATTTTTAATCAAAATTTATATTTCAATTATTAAATGCAAAAAAAATTTTTAATTTTCTAACTTATTTAAGCAGAAAAAAGGCATCAAATAAATTAATTAGTTATAGACGTGCAAAAAATATTC
This sequence comes from Thelazia callipaeda, assembly GCA_900618365.1. Taxonomy (NCBI): domain Eukaryota; kingdom Metazoa; phylum Nematoda; class Chromadorea; order Rhabditida; family Thelaziidae; genus Thelazia; species Thelazia callipaeda. Next base: position 1,998 of record UYYF01005049.1, read on the forward strand.
ACAAAAAGTTTATCCATGCAAATAAATTATTCAATTTATTTATTGCTAAAAGCTCTTCAGAAATTAATACTATCTGAGCAGGAACAGAGACTACGCTTTTAAATATAAATGCAAAGTTTTTGCATAAACTGAACTTTTTTGAAGCAAATTACTAAATTACTTAAAAACTACTAAATTATATTTATATATATATATAATTTAAAATACTAAATAGTTATTTATGGTGTGAAATGCTTTAAATACTATCTTTGAAAAGTAAATGTAATACAGTAATTAATAACAGAAATGAGTAAATTGATCGTTTAAAATTTTTAGAATAATGAAAAGAAGATAAAAGATTCTTTGCTAATGCTTAATATCTCTGAAAAATTTACATATTCCTAAGCATTTTTTCTATACTTAAAGTTACTTTTGCAATCATGAAAAATAAATCATTGAAATGAGATCAAGAAACTCAAAAGATGTATGCAAATTATTTTAAAACTCAATTTGCAAGCTAAAAGATAATAAGTTACTATTTTTGAGTCATGCAGAGTTCTTGCTAATTTATCCTCTCTAGTCAGTCTCAACTTAATCCTCGAAGAAGTTCTTATTTTAATTTTTTACACTGAAAAAAGTTTTTTGTTTTTATTCTTAATTTAATTACTTAATCTGTACTTGTTTTATGAACAATTTAATGCTTTTATTTAATGTTAATTCAATATTTTTTATTATTGTTTTATTATTAGATAAAAATTAAGCTTATTAGACGTAAAGATTGGCATTTTAGTGTTTATTTTTACGTGGATTTTCATATCCTAAAGTATACAACTATATTTTGAACAAGAAATTCCATCAAGGCATTATTTTATCTGATGTATCACTTAAAGTAAAAAATTTGATCCAAAGTGTAGCATTTCGATGTACTTAAGATATTATGTGATCTGAAATGTAACTTGACTTACAATATCATTTGATCTCAAATATTACTTGACGTTAGACGTTACTTAACAAGTAACGTCTGACGTCAAGTAATATTTGAGTTATGCTTTTGAATTTTTCATATTCGAATTAAATATTTAAAGCAAACTAATTTAATAATAATATCTTGTATTTAGCAGTCACTTTTGTAAATTTATATCTTTATTATCAATTTATATTATCAATTGTATTAGTTTATGAAGAAATTTCTAGCGGTAATTAAGTTGTACAAGTAATTAATGTACACAAAAAAAACCTTTTGAAAATGAATTAAATGAATAAAAACATAAGTTTGTGCTTAATTGCATTAACTTAGTGACCAACAAATGTTATAGAAAACTTCAGTACTTAATTAATTACCATTTTAGATTAATATAACATTAACACTTGATTTTTCAAGAATAAAATATTGGATTTGACAGTATGTTTAATCATGCAAATCTTCAGATGCTAAGCTATTACCATAATTGTTAATGACTAATCAACTTCTGTGTTTCAGCTTGAAAACTATAAGTCTTTTCAAGCAAAAAAGTGAGGTCATAATTTTTGTTAAAAAAAGATCAGAAAAGCAACGGCTAATTTCTTACGTTGACTTCTAATTATTGCTTCTTAATTGAATTTTAATTCTGTACTTAGAATATATGAAACATTTACGTACCAAAAAGGCTTCAATAAAGGCCGAATTTACTTCAAGTCTTCCTAATAAAAACTTTTTCTAGGGTTTTGTAATTTATTCATTGGTTTTAAAATTTTTAGCATTATTTTGTTGTATATTAAAATTTACTGTTTGATTATTATTTGAAATTTGATTAGTTTTTTTAATTAAAAAGTCAAACAATAAGTTAACGAAAACTGTAATACTTTATATTCATTTATATGCATTGGAGGAAGACAATTTTTATTTTTATCAAATTGTAAAAACGAAAAATGTTGACGAATAAGTAAATGAATAGTAGTCAAAGCTATGCTAGACAAGACTGAACTTAATTTACTCTAGAAATAAATTGAATACAACAGTAAATAAAAAAAAAAGTAATGCAAGAACGTGAATAATCTGATCATAGTAGAAACTAACCTTAATAAAGTAAATAAAGTACTTAAGGGAAGTCTAAATTTTCTTAAAAGCTGCCTAAAGCAGTTTACTTAGGCTTAAAGTCTTCTGTGAGTAGCCAATATTCACGTAATTGAGAGCTAAAGACGATAGATATGCAGTAAAATAAAAAAAACTAATCAAGTTTGGATCAAAATTAGATCAAATTTTGAATCTTAACTGGACTGAATTTGGATTAGATTAGATCAAAATGTGATTAATCAATTTGTATTGCAATCAAAAATAGCTTAGTAATAGCCAAAATTTAGAAATAAATGAAATTATACATTTACAATTATTTTATTCGAATAAATTGACATAAATGATAAGTTGAAGTAGGTAAATTATGGTAAAAAATTTTCACTTTTGCTGGAAAAATAAGCGAAAAAGAGACTTATCCTTAACAGTCTAGAATGAACCACCTAGCACGAAGTAGTGCTCTCTTTTAGCAAGCAACATTTTTCATTCTGAATCTCAGTCTTCAAAGATACATACAGTCTTTTTATTTCGCTTTACTACAAAATTTGTATTCCTACAGTAATTAGATTGTATGGTGGCGTAATATTGGCTAGATAAATAAAGTAAGTGATAATGACAAAAAACTCTCGCTGATAAGATTAATTAAAACTTTGATTTAGTTTTAATCTGTTAAATTTAGTTGAGCTTTTTGTTTTATGAATTTTCAAATTTTTGTCGTGCAGATATATCAGCATTAATTGTTATCATTCATTTTGATAAAAAAGGTATAAACAAATTAGTAATTAAATAACGATAATAAAATAAGTGATGATGTGCGCTGCCTATCATTATTTTATCAAAAATATTTAAAGTTAATATTTGAATTCAGTGATTATATATGCAGATTCAGTGATCATAAATGCAAATTCAGTGATTATATGCGCAAATTCAGTGATCATAAATGCAAATTCAGTGATTATATGCGCAAATTCAGTGATTATATATGCAAATTCAGTGATTATATATGCAAATTCAGTGATCATAAATGTAAATTCAGTGACTATATATGCAAATTCAGTGATTATATATTGAAGTTATATCTGCAAAATGATTTTTCAAAACCAAGTTTTAAGAAATAACATAAAATTAATGTTTGATTATACTTTTGTGAAAATAGTTTTCATCAAATTTAAAATTTTAATAAAATTATTTACTTTATCAGAAAAACTTTTAAGTGAATGGCTTTATCATTGTGTCACTTAAAAAATAAAATGGTTGGTTGCAAATGACAAAATTTTGTTAGTTTCTGCAGTAGTCTTGCAGATTTACTGTCAAACTAAATCTAAATAAATAATAAGGCATTAAAAATAATTCATTATTTATTTTGTTTAAAAAAGTTTTATGTTTGTTTTGTTCAATTTTTTATTCTTCTTGTATTAATATATCATATTACAACTTTTTGCAATATTTTATGAATTTTTTCCAGTCATTATAAACCCATAATTTTTTCAATCACACATTAAATCATTATATACTAAATTTGCATATTTTCCTCACAGAAATTTTAAAAGCACTAATATCACTGTTCTGTTCTATACTTTATCATAAGTTACACACTCTTATCAGTCTTAATACATTGCTAAATTGCATATGTAATAAACACAAAATATAATGTATTATATTTTTCGAGAAATAACATAAAATTAATGTTTGAGATTTTTTTGTGAATAATTTCCAAAATGAATATCTGAGTGCTGCGTTAATTTTTTTAAAATGTATGAGATATATGCTGATAATAGCCGATAATGACTGATAGTAGCTGATAATAGTTTAGTTTTGATACTGTACTGGTATACAGTAATTTAAAGAAATTAAACATATGCTATTACAGTCTATTTTTAATCAAATTATTATTATCACAGATTATTGTTTATAATTTTGATAGAGTTGAAATTTTAGTCGAATATTTTTTTTATTTTTTAGCACTTACTGAAATTAATAATCACAGATTACTTTTTTGATGAAGGCTAAAAAAGTGTTTTTTGTTTTGAAAAATTTTATCATAACAATATATATTTGGCAATAATATCGTTAACAAAACTTCCATGTTATTAATAACTGACCGTAGAAAAAGCCATATATTTTATTAAATGTTTTATTGTTAAATATTAAACATTCTTATCAAAATTAAAATGACTGCATAATTTGCAGAGGTCAAGTGAAATGATTGGAGAAAAAGCTGAAAGCAGTAAACTGCTTTTCTGTAGAAATTTATCAGTTTCACGTCCCAGACTTACCTCACCGCGTCATTCTATCCAAATGTCACGTCGACAACGAAGTATACGTCGAAGTTCATGCACGGCATTACTTTATGAAGTTTTTCTTCTTTTTTTACTAAGAAAATTCATTCGTCAAAAAATTTAATGTCTGCTTTTTAACTTTTAACTTTTTAATAATATTTATATCATAATAACAGTCACTTCAAGTATGATTTGTTGATATGCTCTTTTTGGTAAAAATATTTGACGAAGAATTTTATTTTGTGTAGACATTAAATTTGACAAAATATTAAATCAAAAAGATTTAGTAATTACTACATATTAGCTTTACAACAATAACAACCATACGATATTGTAAATTTACAACGATAATGATAATCGAACGTGACCTTAATTTCACTACCTCACGAAGAATTACCGTAATTTTACTACCACATAAAATTAATTGAGATCAGGGAATAACTAATTAATTAAAAGTTTGTGTAATTGGGGTCAAAAATTTAAAATCATAAGTACAAATATAGCTTTATTATTCCCTCAATTAATTTGTTCGATATTTTTAATGTTACAAAATTCAGTGCTCCGATTAAAGTTATTAATTTCAAGTATTTGAATAAAAAATAGAAACAAAGACAAAAGTGTATTAGAGATTAACATAACCTATTTTTTGATTATTTTTTTATTTCTGATCATTTTAAAATTTGTAAATAATTATTAAATTAAGAAAAATTAATATATTAAATATAAAGTTTTCAGCAGTGCAAACTCATAAGTAAATATTTTTTATTCAAAAGAACAAGCCAAAGATATAAATAATTTTTCTAAAAATTGCATAATTTATGCAATAGCCAAAAATAAGCATTATTATACCTTTTTTTAAAGTGATATCTGTACAAAAAATGATCATAAGTTAATTACTGTGTTCATAAAACTGTCATCTTATGTATATATTTTACCACAAGTTATTATCTATTCATTTGCAATAATATTAAGCTAATTCAATTCTCAAAATTATTAAAATTATCAAATTCACAATTTTCACAAGTTTTAATCAAAAGATGACTTTTTTATCACTTACTGTGTGTGGGGATAATTTGATAATAAACAAATTAAACAATTCAATACTTGAATACTTGAAATATATTTGAATATATATTTGAATACTTGAAATGTATTCAAATATAGCAAATATTGAAGTACAAAAATATATCAAGCACAAAAATTTAATCAGTCAATAACTGTTATTAAAATCAGGTTGACAGTAATGTAGATGGAAATAAAAAGTGATTGTTTAATTTTGATTCTCTTAGTGTTTCTATCATATGGTGATAAGAATGTGTAAAGGATAATATTGATAACACATATGAAGTTATTCATGTATTGAGATTACTGTAGTGACATAGAACGTATAAATTTATTATATTGCTTTCATCTTATTTTTAATAGTAATAATGCTATTTATGATGGTTGCTGGAGACAGTGATAATAGCGCTAAATTGATGCTTATTTATAATAGCTATAATGTGTATGTTGATCAGTCAGGAATGCTATAATTTACATGATGAATATGAATTATAGTTACTATTAGCTAGCTGTGATGTTAAAATTAATTGTGATAAATGCAATCTTGATAATATCTTAATTGATTACCACTATTATTATTAATGATAATGATGATAATAATAGTAATACATTGGAATATGAGAAGGAAAAAAAGAATTATTTGTGTGTATGATTATTTTGATTTGAGATAAGCTTAGTGCATGCTATGTCTTAGCTTGAGCTGAAGTATAAAATGCAGTAAGCATACTTTAAGACATTTAAGGAAGAAGAAGGAAATGTGGTGATTTTCAAGAGTAGTCTCGGATATAATTAAGAACTTAGCCATTTGCTTAATCCTTTCCTTCAAGTAATGAAATTGCTGAAAGCTTTTGAAAAAACTCACAAAATTTGCTTGCAATTGTAAAATTTGTTTGTCAAATTAATTTAATTTTCACCACAAATATTATACTATTTATCAATTTTTGTTTATTTTTTTAATATTTTTTGAAAATATTTTTTCAAACTTTTTTATTAAATAATTATATTTTCAGTTTTTGTGTTTTTTGAAAATATTTTTTCAAACTTTTTTATTAAATAATTATATTTCATTTTTTTTTTCAAAAATGACAAATTAATTCAAAATAAATTATTACTAATACTTATGACGATAAAAATAATAATTTAATTTTACTAATAGTTTTTTTTTCTAATTTTGCTAATTTTTTCTTTTTCAAATCGTTTCTTCACCAAACAAAAATTCAATTAAGATTGTTAGCTATTAAACTTTAAGACTTTTCAATAAAAAAGCAAAAAATTGTGGATGGATAAATTACTGTCTGTAATGAGGAAGAGGGAAGGAATTTTATCAAGAAATCGTTGAATAGTCAGTCAGTCAGTCTCGGGAAATCCCGAGAGATTACTTTACTCAAAAAAACAGTACTAAAATAAAGATAAAAATGCGTAAAATCGACAAAATTTTTGCAACTTGAAGGAAGTAAAGAAAAAATTAGCATTTTAGATAAGTAAGTCAGACTAACGCCTTTCTTCAATAGGCCTATCTATTCTTTTCTCTTGTGCTGTTGTTTTTACTTAGTCATTTATTTATCTATGTATTTGCGAAAGTATACCTAGCAAACTTACTCTATTTTATGGGCAAACGCCAAACTGGGCAAATTTCAACTTACTGTCTTAAAAACCAAAACGTACGCACGTTGCGCACGTTTTGGTTTTGCGTATTCACAATATTATTAAAATTATGCAAATTTGCTTAATTATAAAACATTTTCATCTTCATCTACAGTATTTTTTATTCACTAAATGGTCAGTATATTTGCATATTTCTCTGTTTTTATTTTTATATTTGTAAATCTTTTGCATATTTATATTTATTTTATTATTTGTTTCACAAAATTACATAAACGATATAATTTGAAGTTTTTTTGCCAACAAATTAATGCTTGCTACTTATTTCTCCTGCTGACAAGTCATCATTAAGTAAATGTTATAACTTTGGTAATGTTACTTAACTTGACATCTCTCGATAGCGAAAGTAAGTAAATAAGCAGTCAGTTAAAAGTAAGTAAGAAATACGTAAGTAGTTCATGGATTGATGATTGGATATACTGGTCATTCATTTTTTTACTTTATTGTTTAAGTGAAAAAATTTTTTTGCACTGTTCTATAAGTCTATGAAAATAGATCAAAAACATTACTTAAAAACAATTATAATTAAGTAAATCTGAAGTATAACTTTTGAAAATAATATGCAAATTACTATTGGAAATAGAAATCCAAGTAAAGCGTAATTGAAGTAAACTCATTTCCTTCACGCTTGAGGCATTAATTAAGCTGATTGATTCATTCTTTTATTTGCAAATTAATGCTTGTTATTTGTGTGATTTAAAAAATTATCAGCAGCTATTTAATCTTTTAAAATAAATTAAAACGGCGTAAAACATTTATAATTTTTACCAACTCACTATTATTCATTAAAAGTATTTTTTGATTATTTTTTTTAAAATTTACATTTTTTACTTAAAAAATTATCATTTTTTGCAATCATTTGCGCATAAAAAGTGTAAAAAACACAAAGTTATTTTAAAAGTAATTTTCAAATAAGTATTTCATTTTAATAAGTTCATTTTTGTAAAATTCAATTGCTAGTATAATCATAGTATAATTCTGAAAATAACTCGTTACTTTATTAAAATGTTTGATTGATAAAATTTAAAAATATATATATATATATTTAAAGGTATTTAAAAATGAGCGGTGAAAAAAACTTGAGTATAGTTGAAAATAGCAATTTGATAATAATACTTTAAAAACTTTGTGTTTTTTACACTTCTGCAAACTTCAAGTTTTTTAGTTCATTTAAGCAAATTTAAGAAGTTTATGCTTATATATTGCATTTAAAGATCAAGCAACTGTATAATCGTTACTGCCATTTGGTTGTAATTTTGTAAATGTTTTGTAATTAAAATATTTTTGAAATTAATAATATATTTTTGTGACTGCTATTTGCTAATAAGCACAATCTTTTGTTATTTTAGATCTCAGACATGTTGAAAATCCCGATAAGATCATACATTACATAATGGACTTTACTGATTTAATTAGCTTAATAGACAAAAATCACTTTTATAATTTCTCGTATTATTTCACGTTATAAATCCCGATTAAGCTGATCATGAATAAGCATAATTATTCTTAGCAAGGTTTTAGTTGAGGGATTTCGATTTCATATACTATTACACTTACAGTTAAAGATTTATGCTTACTTGTTATCATATTTTCACTGTCTTACAAATGAACTTATGACATTTTTTAGAATTAAAAACAGAAGATTGATAATCAAAGTTATAATTTTTTCGTATG
>UYYF01005050.1:0-11093 GCA_900618365.1 Thelazia callipaeda
AAGTTCGATACCATCAAAGTATTATTATTATTATTATCTAATTTATTATTAATCGTTATTTTTTACTTATTATTATTATTTTATCTAGGCAGAAAACTTTTTTGGCAAAAATAAATTTGTATTCTTTTGTATGCTAAATTTATTAGCAATGTTTTTGGAGTGTTCTGCTTTAATATAACACTTTTTTAGTTCTATTTTGTGCGATTTGAGAAGTGGGAGGATGATGATAATATTTGGATTCAGAAAACATTTCCTGTGATGAATATTTCTGTTCTACCTTTCTTATTCAGTTTTGTAATTAAGTTTTGTGTATATGAAATAGTCATTGATTCAAAGATATTCAAATTATGCATGCAAAAATTTTTCACGTAATTGGCATTAGAAATTTCATTTTGCAGATAATATTCTTCAGAATGTATGAGAACATTTAGCACATAAGTATGTATGCTTTTTGTGCCACTGTGAGAAAACTTTGTCATTTCAAGCGCTAGTTAATGCATAATGACGTTTCTGAAGTAATTTCTTGTAAAAAAATTGCTTTACGTTGCTAGTCTAATTTTACTTGTCATAAGTTTTTAGTTAATTACTTTAGTTCAAACGGATTTTTAACTTGCATGTAAATAACAGTTGTTACTATGAGTATCTAATATGATGCTATTGTGGTTTTAGATTTCGAAGTCTGTTGTCCTTCAAGTATAACTTACTTGCAAGTAAATAGCGTTTTTTCATATTATGCGTCAATGCTAAAATTCATTACTTACTGAAAGACATTTATTTTTTTTTGATTTCTTCAATCAAAAAATCGCGACTCAGCTAAACAGCTGCTTTAAAACTAGCAGAAGTATTTATCAAGTGTGAATCAAACTTTTTTTATTTCAAATTAGCTTATTCCTTCAAGCATGTAATTCTTTTTTGAATATTGCAGTTAATATTTTAATTATGTTTATTTGTTTCTTTACCAAATTTCATTCTTATAAATAAATTTGATTACCAAAATTGCTAAAGAAAATAGCTTATACTCTTGCATAGGAGAGTTGCGCTGATGCAAAATTTTTTGTCTACTTGTGTATTCACGAAGAGAAATACAGAAATAAATAGTAAATTCATAAACAAACGTGCTGACATTCACTTAATTAATACAAATAGAACCCCAAACTTCTGTAGATTAAATTTGATATCACAGTATTATTGCTCACAACAAAAAGTAAGAACGTTTTATCTAAAACATATTGATATTAATTAAGTTATTATCGTAACTTACGCTTCTATCCCTACACTGCTGGCAATTTTTACGCTATAATATTACGTATAAGAATTGAGCTATTTACGGCTCACGCATCAGCAACCAACAAAAAATAGAATTTCATTTCAAATAAATATTTATCCATTTTATGTTGCCTGCTGTTTTATTCATTTTTATCGCTATAATTAATCATTTATAATCCAAATTTATGGAATTTGAATAAAAAATTCTCATTTCCAGACACAAATGCATTCAATCTAGCAAAACTCATACATAAATACCCATTTTAGCATCTATGCCATCGTCTTACATTCATTTTCTATGAACTCTTATTGAGCATAAAACTGACCTCTAATCGTCTAATAATTTTCCATAATCAGTTCCATGTCGGTTTTTGAATTTTAGTCTTTCTGCCAAATTTTTATTTTTGTTATTTTCGTTACTGGTTGCAAATTAATTTTAATGCATAAAAAAGTTGAAATGAAAAGATTTCTGCTGTGCTAATTTTTCAAAAGTAATTAGCAATTGTTGAAAACGTCCTTCAATATTAGATTAATATTTAGGTTTTATTTGTATATTTATTTGATAAAAATTAATTGAAGTAACTAAAAAATGCAGCCGAACGATAAAGTGTTTAAAGTAGTGAAAAATTAATTTCATTTAAAAATGTGCTTTCATTATGAGTAAAAGTGAATAAATTCTAGCAACTAGTAAGCATTTTGACAATTATCATTTTGGTTTTCATTTTCAACTGCTTTTTGAGATGCGTATTATTTTCAAACTTCTAATGTGAACTCATAAATTTGTGTTCAAATCCATTTGCAAATTTGAATAATTCTCATATTTTAAGAAGTTTGAATAATGTTAATGGAATAACTTTTTATTGCTTTAAAAGATATGAAATAAAAAAATTGTTTAAATGGCGCTAAAATAATTTTTTTCAAATTTATTTTATAAGCTTTTTGCTGATTAATGTGTTTTTTAACTCACTAATTAATTCACAATTCACTAATTTTCACTAATTAAGAATTTAAGCATCGTTTTGTACAACACTTACAACATGCTCTTTAAGTTCTTATCATTTCGAATAAATTTTTTTATTTACGCAATTCCAAAGTGTCAAAAACACCTATTATTTTTGGAAAATGTGAACTAGATCGAACAATTTATTGTTTTTTTGGAATAGATTTTTCATAATTCAATATAAAACTTTTTATAAATTGAAAATTTTGTTATTTCAGAGAATTGAATGAATATGACGCGATATTCGTTGGTTTTCCGTTAATACTTATTTTCCAAAATTATTTTTTCACGCTTAAACTAAACGTATAATGGATGCATTGATAATACTTGCTTTATGTATTGTTATTAGTATTTTAATTATTGGAATATGTACTACTTATATTATTTTACAATGTTGGCGAAGTAAATCACATCAATTAATTACAGCTCATCAAAATACCCATGATGGTATGACTTTATTTAATACTATCAAAATGGTACAAAAATATTTATGTATTTTTTAATATATTAGGCAGTTATATTCTAAATGGTTGATTTTTTGTACTGTGACTGATCAGAGATATTTTTTTCATATGATAAAATATTTGATCTAACCTTAGATTATGATAGACCAAATGATTTACTCAGATGATTTATTTTTCCTTCCGAAAAATTGTCATTTTTTTTCATAAAGGTGCTTTTATTCAAATTTCAGTTGCCTAAATGGTTTGACCAAAGTACTTAAGCAGTTATCTTTAGCATAATCCAATAAATTAGCTGAAAAATTTCAGTTACTTATTTTTCATGTAATTTGATGCATCAATTTCTGTAGTTTAAAGCACTAAAACCTGAGTAGTATAGTACTCTTGGAATTACTGTTTAGTGGAAAATATATATGAATTGTGATATTGTGAACAAAACTATGAACAGTTTTAAGAACATCTCATTCTCTTCAAAATTACCCTTTTAATGAAGCTTGTAAAAATTGACAAAGCAAATTTACGCTGACTCCAAAAGTGTAATCATTTTTAACAACTAACGAAGTCGGTTGGCTTTCTAAAAACTTTCTGAATTTTCAAATACATCAGTAATTAAACGATGCCAAAAGTACTCTCATTTTGACAAATCAATCATTTTTGGGTTCAAAATAAGAATCTTCTTCAGTACTGTTTCAGTAAAAAATATTTTGAATTCAAATTTTTGGGAGCGAGAAATTAAATAATTTAAGTGAAAAGTGTATTTTCATTCAAATCAAAGTTGAATGATATCAGCAACAATCGAAAAATAATGTCAGCAATAATATTATCATTATCATTACGGATGTTAATCTTTTTTTCTGCATTGCTAATTCTGGCGTTGGATCGTATCACTGTATTTTCGTGGAATCTATAGCGGTGGAATCTATAGCAGTCATTGAATGAGATGTTTTTGAGCGTCTTCTTGAGAGCTATCGTTTGGATGCATGCGTCTACGTGACCAGATACATTGATTTTCTACGCGTAACGTTTATGGAAGCTCATCACTATTCCATCCCAAGTCATAACATGCCAAATTATTTTTGTTCTGCACTACATCTTTGCCGCGAATTTATTAATCAGTAAATCATATTTTCGCTTCTCAGTCTCGACTGCTAGCAACCTCTGCTGAACAATGATGCCAACCACTATCAGAAGTATTTTGTGTCGATTCTTACCGTACACCAGGATATCCCGTTGATCCGTCTCTTTTCTAATCACTGTTTGCAATTGCGATCGACTTTGATCTCGATTTTCACGTTCTCATCAGCGACGATCGTAGGTTTCACATGTAGGTGCATTATTCCTGTCTTTTAATATTGAAGGTACTTACATCTCTGAGGTCCTTGCAAGAGCGCCGCCTTATCAGCTCATACCTCGTGGTTGACTTTTCTTGATTCCCTTTTAGTCTCACCACATAGAAACTTCTGAACTTCTTCAGCGATAAATTTTATGATGTCCTAAGTGGTATCAAGGAGTTTGAGATCATCAACTCAACAAATAATAAATAGTTCGCTACATGCATTCCTTGATCGGTGCAAACCGCCACCTTTGGGTATCTGATATTGAGTCTACAGTACATGTGCAAGATGAATAAGACTGGAGAAAGGCTGTCAACTTAGAGAATTCGTAGTTGTATTTTCTTCTCCAATATAGTTACTCCATTGTTTTTAAGTACAGTTGCATATCTGGATGTAATGTTCCTCAGAAACCTGCTGACCGACGATGGCATGTTAAGTTTCTCAATGCACTCAATCAGATACTCGTGATTAACTGAATCGAATGCTTTGTAATGCCATACCGCGTAATATAATTTCCATGCTCTTTGCGAACTGCCAGGTTCAACACTCCTGCTTTTTTGCAGACTTTTATTTATATCTATAATCGCGCTTTCACTGTTTTCATAAGCATATTATCAAGATAGATTCTTTTTAAACGCTGTAAAGTCCACGTACTAGCTCGTATCTTCACAGATATAGTACATCTCCTTATTTACTTTGCTACTATCTGTTATCCACGTCTACAAGTTTTCTGGATATGATTTAGCTCAGTTTTCACCAATATTTCTTCTCAGAGTATATCACAGTTTTCTCAGCTATATGATGAATGCCATCCACGTTTTGACAGTCAGTTTGAAATCGTTTTTCAGACAGCTCAACTTTAAGCATACATAACTTTAAATGCGTACTTCTGCTCGATTCTCAGTAAACCTTTTACTTGTGTTGCATATTTTTCTCAAATTATGTGTCATGCATCAATGTGAACTAGTTTCTGTCATATGATCTGATCATGTAATTTTGATCTCTTAGCTCAAATTTCTTCATTGTTTCAAAAAGGTATATAAAGTAAATCAACTGTTATTCATTTTACTGACAAAACTTCATCCGAAAAAAATAAACTGACTGTTTTACAAAAATTATTATCAATGATTACAAAAATGGCATTACGTCAATTAGCTTTGATTTTAAAGCAAAAATTAGCTTAAATTGTTAAAAATGTTTTCAGTTTGTATAATCAATAATTTTATGCAACAAAGCGAAATTATAAAAATAGAATATTTGTTACAGACCTTGCGGACACCACCCTAGAGCAACACTTAACGCCAACTATTAAAATAAGTACTACTTCAAACTGCTCAGTCGACAAAGACGTCTCATCTCGTTAGTTTTTAGCACTTGCGAGCATAATTTTTTTAATTATACGACCCTCGCAGAGATTGATTTTTGTATTTAAATTTCAAAGTAAGAATTGAAAATAGAAAGTAAAATCACCGTGTATGATCAGGTATGCAAAATGGTTTCAGCGGATTAACGTGTTCCACGCAACTGAACTATTACTAACTGCCATGCTAAAAATAAAACTGAATTTAGAGATTAAATTTGCTACTTTTTTTGTTGTGATTTATTATTGAAAGTAGGGGAGGAATGTGTGTGTATTTAAGAGATTAACAATATTTTTCCATGGCTGCCTACATTTGCTTTAGTTTTGTCCTTGGAATTTAAATCCAATTTTTTTACTTAATTTGAAATTAGCTTATTTTGCGTAATCATTTTTACGTTTCACTGCAAAATATCAAATTAATTATGTCAAAAGGACAAAGCAATAAAAAGTTTCCTTTTTTCTTTCTATAATTTTATTGCTAGAAAATTTATGCTGCGAAACTAATGAATTTAATTATAGAAAATTAAAATTATAATTGATTTGAATATTCTTTTTTGATAAGTCTTGACTAGTCTAAGTGCAACTCACTCTTCTTAGTCCCAAGATAGCAATGCTAAGCCGAATTTCGCGCTTATAAATTCAGTTAATACAAGTTGGTTACAAGCACAAAGTAAAAAGCATAAAATGAATCCTTTAATTTGCTTATTATTAAATTGCATCGCACAAGAAAGTTAAGTAAGCGGAAAAATTAATCGAAATTAGTTGTCAGACGAAAAAAAATGAAGTTTGTGAGGAAAAATTCGTGTGAATTACACTCAGAAAAGTAACCACAGATAAAAACAGGAATAGAAAAGATATGCAAAAGTGTTTGAACGAAAAGTACAAAATAATTCAGGCAAAATTTGAAAAGTTTATCGAATACTCACCGATTGGAATTGATCTTTCTGTTTAGCTAATTTCTAAGCATAAAATAAAAATTCTCATTTAATAATTTCAAAAGCAAGCCAAAAAGAAATTTTGTGATATATTTAAAATATTTTAAATGAATAAAAATTATTCAAGCAAAAGTACGGTAGTAACCACTTAAGTGGCAACAAAAATAACCATTTCAGTCATTAAAAGTACTCATTCAAAATTATTTTTTTGTACAGAAAGTTTGGGCAAACAATTTTACTTTCGCCACTACTTGCATAAACGCAAATGCGAGCTTTTTTCCAAAACTTGTTTTTAAGAATTGAAAATAAAAATTGAAACAATGAAATGAATTTTTATTCTTTAATTTCCATCTATTCATTCATTTATTCATTCATTCACCTATTCATTCATTCATTCATTCATTCATTCATTCACCTATTCATTCATTCATTCATTCAAATTTTAATTCAATCAAATATTTTCACAATTATTTTCTAGTATTACTTTCCTTGGAATTTCACTTTCTTTCAGATTAAAAAAGCGCACTTTTCTAAGGACTGTTTTTATTCATAAAATGCACCTCCTCAACCTTATCATCACTATGCTATTATTTGTGTATTTTTTTCAGTAAAAATTTAATTGTAAGCTTTTATCCTTGAAAGTAAGCATAATTCCATTCTCACATATTAAAATGAATATATTTTAATGAGTAATTATACTTCTGCACCTTCCATTCAATTCTGTAATTCAGTTAAATGCTTAAGTTTCTGCAATTGTATTCATTTGTTTTGCAATAACTTTGTAGACAAGTCTGATATAAACAAATACAAGTAAATTGAAAAAGTTTCGTTTTTGTGATTTTACTTTAATTTTTAATAAACCAAACTTTTTATGACATATTTAAAAATATTTTATAACTTATAATAAATTGTTCTTTTGACATGATATGAAACTATAAAATGCAAATTATATTGTTAAAAATATTTTTGAAAGTTGGAATATCAATTTTTTTGTAGAATAATGCGCAGCGCTGCCCTGTTTTGCTTTTTGAGTATTGTAAAGTCTACTCGCATAAATTTATGAGAATAATTAAACCTGCATTCATTTTAGAAAATTCACATTTTTAGTGAAATATACGTATTTTTAAGAATAATTAAACTTCATTTTAGTAAAATATAGTAAAATATGCGTAAATTTATCAACCATTTTTTAAGTTTCTGACCTAAAAATTCAACTTGTATAATTATTTATAATATCTAAAATTAGCAGTTTCCAAACTTATTTTTAATAATTAAAAGTAATATCGACTTTTATACTTTTTCAAAAAGTAAAGCCTTCAATGCACAATACTATGCACTCTTCCTGACATCCTTAAATCTTTTGTTCATTTTTTAACTAAATTTCATTACTTTTATCATCATTTTTTATCAAAAGAATATTTAATTATACGCCTTTTCATTTAGGCTTAAATATTTCAAAGTTTACAATTTGCATAATGTTAATTTATATCTGTATTATTTTTCTTTTTCCGTTTATATTTATATTATTCTCATTAGATTAATTAAAATACTGCATTTGTTTCTTTTTGAATATTATTTCCTTTTTAGTTAACAAATATGTAAATTATCTCAAAATATTACGTTACTGTTTAATACTGCCATTTAGTAATTCATTAAATTAGTCTAAACAATTTATTTGAATTGTTTATATTTTATAAATATTTGG
Organism: Thelazia callipaeda; assembly: GCA_900618365.1. Taxonomy (NCBI): domain Eukaryota; kingdom Metazoa; phylum Nematoda; class Chromadorea; order Rhabditida; family Thelaziidae; genus Thelazia; species Thelazia callipaeda. The sequence goes on from UYYF01005050.1 coordinate 8,062, forward strand.
AATAATATTCTTAGCCAAAATTTGCATTATTTTTATCAGTTTCTATCAGATTCCTTCCAAATACTGTAACAATACAACTGCATTCACAGTTTTGGACAAATTTCTTTACAGTCCAAATTTAAGTAAGCAATTTGAATGAGTGACGCATTTTTAACGTATATGACTTCCTTCATAGTTGACATATATGCAAATTAATGGATTAAATATTTTCAATTTTCGTCAAAAAATAACCGAAATTTTATGATAAAAATGAGATTGCATGTCTAAATTACTTTTATAATTTGGAAAATTTCTGATAAGTTGTCTTTACCACTGAACTTTTAGATTTATTCTATGCTTTTTCACTTTTGCCATTCTTCAATTATGAAAATGGAAAAAACTGAAAGCACTTCAGAATGTTTACGCATAATTTAATGCTGACTGCAATGAAATAAGAACTAATTATTATTACGTATGATGGAGAAAAATTCAAGATTTGCTGATATTTTTGAAAACGACTTGCGAATTTCCTTGAAAACTAACAATAATGAACCAAAATAAAGTAATAGTAATACGTACGGATAAATTAATGAATAAAAAGTAAACAGAAATATAGAACCAGCGCGTAATTTACTATCTCTTATTTGCCATTCCAATGCAGTTGTGATTTACTCGAAAACAAATCGAAATTATGTAAACGTAAAGAAAATTCAATTATTAATTAACTGAAAGCATTCAAAAATGGCAAAAAACTACAAATCTAATTATTAAATAGTAATTTTACATTTTTTTAGTAATATTAACATATTTTATGGTATTATTTAAAAATATATATAATATTTACAAATAATTTCAGTTGGGTATTTGAATACAAAATTGTAAATGAGTACTGACACATAAGTTTGAGCTCAGTCACTTATCTTACATTATGTAAATGTTTTAAATGAATTCATTCATACAATAAAAAACATATTTTATATCAAAAAATGTTTAAAAAACTTACAAATTTCCACAAAGCCTTCTGTTTCAAGTTTTTCATTGATAATAAATGCTCATAACTCTGAATGAATTCAACATTGATAAGTTAGTTTGAATAATTGCCAAACATTAATATTGGCAGTAAAAATAAATAGGCATTTCTCAAGCACATTTATCAAACATCAAAAATGATAAATTATTTTGAGGTTTTGCTTTTTTAATAAATTACATTTGAATAATTTGAAATTGAAAGTTATCAATAATCAGCAAAAAAGTTAGTTTAGAATAATTTTTAGCACTGGAAAAGCTCCTGCAAAGTATAATCTTTTCTAATTCATTTACAAAGACATATTATCGCAAGAATTATTATTTTTATTTACAAAGAAATACTATCGCAAAACTTTCTATCATTAATATTTCCGCACTTATTACATGTAAGATATTAAACTTTATCACTAGCATTTCCATGTTGATTGCAAATAAAGTGGAAATTTTTATAGTGATTTGATTGCAACTCGATGCTTATCATAATTTAATTGCTTAAATTCAGAATATAAAATCGTAAATATGCGCGAAATATTAAAAGTTCAATTAACCTTTAAACTTTTTATCTATCCAAATTGCAAAGATCAACTGCAGTATTATATGGATAGTGTTCGGTCATTTTTAAACTTTTGCATACTTTATTAGAGGACTGATTTTTCAACTGCTTGTTGATTTCATTAATATACAATAAATATATATTTGCTCATTGACTTTTATTTTAATTTATTTATATTAATTTTTTAGTTAGGGGAAAAATGATGAAATTCACGCAAGCATTTTTAATACTTGCGTGAGTTCCATCAATTTCATTAGTTTTCCGATTCATTCATGACTACTTTATGCGCTTATTGCTGTAAAAATTTGCGATTTATGTGATAGAAATTTTTAAGCAAATATTTGTCAAAAAATACTAATAATAAATAAGAAAATAAACTTTGTTTGTGCTAAAAGTGTGAAACTTTGTCTCATTCAATTACCATAAAATATCAGTTTCATTTTCAAATGCATTCTGCAGAATACTTAAAAAACAAAAAAACTTCTGCAACTTTTATTGTGCACTTTGCCATAAAGTAAGTTTGCGAAATTTACTTAGCTTTTATGTCGTAAATATTTTTGCGAGTCGCAAAAAATATGCAGTAATTATTTGGATGCTTCATCTTTATTTTTCACAATCTAAGCTTACCATCTAAGCCATATTTTATGGTACAGTTTTACAAAAAGTTCTAATTAATATTAAAAACTTTTTATTAATTAGCACTTCAAATTTTAAGAAAAATATATTATTTCATTTTGTTTTCGCAAGAAAAATTTAGTTTGTTGAGGTCATTCTAATAATTTAATTATGCACTCAGTCTTCGTGTTGCTTATTATCCTTTTATTCTTTACATTTTTTGTAAAGAATAAAAGCAAAAATTTTGCGAAGCGCAAATTAAAAACAAAATAAATTTGCAAATGAAAAGTTCTTGTTATAATAACCTGAAATATAGTCTTAATCAATTTTAGTATAGTAATCAGTTGATCCAAAATCATTTTTGAAAATTATCCTTGCAAATCGAAAGCCAATTTTTTTTTTTAATTTCAACTCATTCCTATCTGTTGATTGATCTTATAATTAGGTTCAAAAAATTGCTCGAATCTTTCAAGATCATAAAGTATGTAAGAAAGGTCATAACGTATGTAAGAATTTGGTACATAATAAATTTTTTATAAATAGTGTTACTGTTTTATTTCTTCGAGACAAAAACGATACAGTAATACACTTTATTGCTTTGCATTAGAGAAATGAATGTTAAATAACTGTGCGAAACTAAGTGCAGTGCAATTGATTTTGTGACCATAAAAAATAGGAATCAGATTCTGGGCTTGAATTGCAAATGGACACAAATTGTTAATTAATTATAGTACATTTGAATTACATTCATAAATTAATGCAAAGGTTCCATTAAAGCTTACAAAGAAAGACAGTAATTCTTATTTTGATAAGAGTGAACCTCGTAGTCCACTAAAATTCTAGTAAATTTTGAATCTCA
>UYYF01005051.1:1835-16719 GCA_900618365.1 Thelazia callipaeda
ATCATAACATGTTATTTCATTCATTCACGTGGTACTACGGTAAATGTATTAGTTTACGTCAGCTTACACTTTTTAAAAACTGCTTGAAAATATCAAAAGAGAAATAGACAAATTAAAATGAAGTATTAATAAGTGATCGCTGCATTATTGTCTTTCTTTCAAAGGCAATAATCATTTATACTGTACTGAAATTAAAATGGCGAACAATTTAAGGAAAAGATTTATTCAAATTAAGCGATTAGAACAAAGTAAACCATTTATTTTGATATCCTTTTTAGGAAAGGATTTCCTTCAATTATTTTACTTCACGTTTTTGTCATTCAGAATCGCATAAATCATATGCAATAAACAAGATTTACTTAAAGAGATTTAATATTTTGATTATTTCAGGAAATATATATGTATATCAAACATCCAATTTTAAAAGAGATGTAGCTTTTATTGACTAAGAATTAGATTAATTAGTTAATTACTTCATATCTGAAATAAGCATGTAATTTTATGAGCGTATAAAACTGTTTAAATATTATTTGATGAATGAGAACAATATTATGACAGGAGATAGAATGAATATTTGCATATGCAAATATAAACGAATAATACTTATCATAAAATCAGAGACATTATCAGTATGGATGATTAGTTATTTCAGTAGATTGGTCTATTCATATTTTGAATATATTATATGTGCAAAGGGTACAATATGTTTTACTAGTAGGTGAAGCGAAAAAATTGTTTTCTGATTTTTAACATGTACTGCTAAATAAATTATCTACATTATACAGTAACAATAACAGTATGGAAACGAATGTCAGGTATCTATGTACTGTCATTGAACAAGTGCTTGAGAGGTGGAGATATTCATTTAAAAATAAAGCCTAGAACAGAAAAATCAAGCTTGAATAATGTAGTGAAATAGTAATGAATAATTTATAAAATTCTATGCAATAAAATGAGAACAAATTTTAGCTTAGAAAAGCTGTAAAAAGTCAAATAATATTTTTATTTCGGGTGCATTATAGAGGAAAAAGAGTGAAATCATCCTAACTTGTCAATAGCTAATGGAATGTATGCTCGAAAATGCTTACTAAGCCTAATGCAAATGGAATATTTAGTGATCTAAACAAGCCTAGGATTGAAAGCTTAAGACTAGTTTCTCTCTTCAGCCTAGCTCATAAAGCCTTGTAGTAGAGAACTAATAGCTATTTACTTTCTTGCAAGAAAAGTAAATTTAAATCTAGTCTAAACAATCACAGGCTACGTAGAAATCGATTTTGGGTCCTAAAGCATTAACTAGAAACTTCAGAAAATGTCACGGATAACACTCGACCTCTTCATAGAGCAATTGCTACCAAGTCTAAAATATTTTTCCTTTTCTCTCTTTCAAATGCTTCTTTTGTTTTATTAAAAGTTATAATTAAATTCTTAATCCCACAATTAAGAAACCATTTTACTGATTTGCGGGCACAAGAGAATTGAATTGAATAGTTTCTTTATCCACATTCCAGCAATAACATTATTTAAAAAACTATTAAATGAGAGAATATAATCTGCTCCAAATTTGTTTCTTAGTACCCATAAATACCATCATCAAAAATAGAATCAAAATCTTACTTCTTTTTTATCATCTAATCGACTATTTATTTACTTATTAACTAACTGCTTTAAATTTACCCAAGTGTTTTAAAACTAGCATTACTAATAATTTGATTACTGCTCACAGCAAAAATTATAATATCACTTTTACAACATTTTTTGTCAAGACATTACCATCCATGTCTCTAAACAATTATATATTACTTTCACCAATTTCATCATTGTCCATATCTGATAGTGTTCGAAAACAATTAGCATCTAACACACCATTTTTCCATTTAACTTCTACACATCTATTTCCATTAAAATCAGTTTCTTCTAGCGCAGAAAACTGACTCATATATGCATTTATTTCCTTATTTTCCTGCTTTTCAAATTCTTCCTCATCCATTTTTACCGTGTCCACAACAACAGTACTGCTTGCGCCCACCTGAAATAACAAATACATAGCTATTAATTACATAATCTATTCTTGCATTTATATCTTGACACGAAAATAAATATCGAGATCTTCTAAGAATTGTTAAAACAAAATACATACTATTTGAGGAAATTAAAAATAAAAATGAGTTAGATTGTATGGTCCAGTATATTTCTTTAAAAGCTGAGAAATAATAACCTCTGATAAGCCTGAACTTCTTTTATCGAAATCATTCCTTAATTTGGGCTCATTAATTTGGCAGTGATCATCCATATCGTTCAAATTCAATATGGGAATTTGTGAAAGGATGCAGTTACTTTCGACACTTTGATTGCCTAATCTACCTACATAACATTTTCTTTTTTAGAGAGAATGATAATCAAGTACAAATGTAAAATAATATGAACGTAAAAAAAGTAAACATCTAATGATTATGTGGTGAAAAATATATTATTTCGGATTAACGAACCTCGATAAGAGCCATGGAGTGGTTTAGAAATTGATGAAGATTCTTCCGTTGTCTGTAATGAAGCAAATTTCTTCTATATTACGCCGGCAACAAAAATGAGAAAGACATTACATACCTTTAAGTCAAGCTCAGCTGGTCTCGGCGGCTCCACCATATAGCACATATCAGAGGGTGAAATCCACGAAAACCCATGTTTATTACAAAACTCGAATGGAGTTGAACTATTAAGGCCACAACCAAGAGAACCCAACATTGACATCGTGCTTATTTGACTATCTGTTAATCCACCGATAAGTCTTTGCCTTAACGGCTCAAAAATTGATGCATCCCAAGGTACAAGTCTAAAAATCAATTCATTTTGACCGAGATATATTTACCAGAAATTATTACAGGTTTCATACGGAATATGAGCAATAGAAGTCTGGAATTTTAAAATTCATAAAACGACATACTACCATAGTAGTTATTATAAAAGATCTAGCACTTATCTGATAGCGTTTGGATCGTTAGAATCAACAGAATCATAAATCACCGATCTGCTTTTTCTGAAAAAGAAAGTATTGTTATATTCAATGAACAGTTTTAACTTCTTTCTGAAAAAATAATGGGTAAGTAATTTTTGAGTTAAAGTGTAGAAATTATTCGCTGTTTTGATAAAGTTTTACTTAATAAGTTCGCTAGCTCGCACTCTATAAAGTTCGCGGTCATTACGAAGTAAGGTTGCCGCTTCAACATTAATACACGTTGTTGGATCTGCATCAAATGAGAAAAAAATCCGCTGAAAACTTTTGGCGAAATAAAGTTGATGTCTGCACAAAAATTAGAAGTAATCAATTGAAAGATTGATCGAAATGACTGTTTTTGATATTAAATATATACTTTATTAAATATTCTTTTGACGCCAAATATATATTTTGTAAACAACTGATTGGAAATTAAAATTATCGAAACAAATGACAGCTATTTTTTCATCTGAAAATCTTTCCCATTATAGCTTCAAGTCTTACACACCTGCACAATGAGTAAAACATGATAGAGATGATGGCGATCTGATTGCCAACCATCGACAAAATATCTTTTCAAATCGAGCTCTCGTGTATTTGGATCAACATGAGGATGAAAAACATCCAAATCAAATACTACTCTCTTAAAACATCAATAATAAAATCTAAAAGTCTAAAATGAGCAGGAATTTCCTTAAACTTTTGCAATGGATAGTGCTGTCCATGCATTTTAGTTAAATATTCAAATAATAGAAATTCCAAAGCTTTGGAGTAAAAATTTCGTATACTTTACTGGTATTTCTGTAGATGGGAAATTTGAAGGTAGATGTAAAGTGAAGCGAAAAATAGATCCTGTATAGACACCTCGTCGGATGAATATTAAACCAAACCATTCTAAAATAAAGCAGATAAAGGATTATCATCTGAACCTGTTGTTTCATTACAATGAAAAAAATCTCTAGTTTGTTTACTGAGCATATTATTTTAGTTTGTAAAAGATGTTACTGTTATTATCAACAAAATTAAATAAAATTACCTAGATATGAAGCTACAATATCTACTAAAAATTGTAATGGAACAACACGTTCAGATGAAAAGCTAGATATTCATACAAACAAAAGTCATGCACACTAACTCTGCACTTCATAATTGCAATACCCCTCACTTAAACTGAAGGATTAATTTACTGCAAGCAATCTGTATGAATACTTCAAAACAGAAAATAATAACAAAACACTACGAACGCATTGTTTTTTGCAGCACTCGAACTTAATATAAGAATTACCGAATTTGTTTAGAGCACTTGGCACTGTATAAACACCATCTATTGGGTCTCGACAAATCATAGCACTGAATAAATATCCAAATTAAGCATTGCATGAATAAAATAAATCAATACGCAAAAGTAAATTTATTTTATAAACTAAAGATAATAAATGAGTCGTAACTTACTACTCGGACATGATAGTATGCTCCATAATTAGTTCTGAAGACAGTGTGAGTGGTTCTCCTTTCGTCATTTTTAAAATAACTACAACTTCCGAACCGCGAATACCAATATTTTCACAAGTGATAGTGATACAAGTGCGTTCTTCTGAAATGATTCTTGTCATTAATACCATACTTGAATCAACAAACACAGATGAGTTAGTAAGAATTTCACGATAGGTAATATTCCTTTAAGTTGCCTACATGGACCAGTCAATCATTTAATGTGTTATGAACTTTCACGAGAAACAGACAACGATTTAAATCGTTTCAAACAATTTATGGGTTTCCCAATTTCTTAACACATGAGATTATATACATGCATTTGCCTCAAAGGAACTTTTTTTAATGTGCGAAGTATTACCTGTACATTGTACAAAAAAAGGTATTGCTGCTTTTACTCTTCATTTGTGAACTGAGATAAGTATCAAATTACTTATTTCATCTATGCATATTCTCTCGAATACGCTAAGAAAAACAACCACAGGCTGTTCACGAGCTAGCGTGCAATAAATACCATTCAAAATAAAAACAATTTTATTCTACTTCGTTAAGCTTTAAGCAACACAGATAGAAATAATTACCTCACTAGTCTACGTGATAGCTACGGAACAAAAAATAATTTAGACAAAAAGAGTAGCACCATTTCACTGAAAAAACAATGGCATACACGCGTTCAACACATAATTATTTATAATTGTTGCCAGCAATCTTATTCCTCGTTTTCTTCTGATTCTTTCAATGGGATTTACAAAAAGTCCTCAAACACGAATTTCTTCATATAAACACCAAAAAGTTTTTAAAAAAAATTTTGTACTAAAACTTTTTGTTATGTTGGAAAACTGTCTTTGTGGTTCCAGAATACTGTAATTTTTTTCAAAAGTTTCTAAAATATAAATACAATACTATCAAAATAAGGCAAAAAAAACATTAATTCGACCCCGGTGGTTTGTACCCACGAAAAATACCAGCTGGCTTCTGGGCATAGATTGTTGGCAAACTCAGAAGAACTGATAAAAGTGGTACCAGTGCCAATATTTTTGCTATTTTCGTTAGAAGAGAGGACAAAGGTAACGCTTCTTCGGGTGCCATACCTTTCAGCTCTGTATTAATCTAAAAAAAAACATAAAAAGTCTGTATAACACTTTTTAAAAAAAGCTAAATTATACTCAACAGTTATTTTTAAAAACTTATTAGAATAAATATATGAACGTAAATTATGATAAGAATGATGATAAAAAGGTGAATTATTGCAAACAACATACTGGTTTCATTTAGATTAAATAACATATTTTTTATTTAAGGATCAATCTTAGACGCTCAGTAACCCAATTACATAGCACTCGTTTTATGTATTCGAATGAAAGTATAATCTATAAACCAAAGATTTTGAAAGGAAAATTCTGGAAAATTTGAACATTAAAAACATTTTAGTAAATCTCGAAAATAAATAACTTTGCTAATTGTTCTTGATTTTTAAAAATTTATCCTTGTAACAAAATCTTACGACTTCTAAACCATCAACCTATACATGTATCTCATTTTTAAGACCAATAATTTCCTAATTCTTGAACGCAAATGCATCAACTAACAAAAAACTGCTGAACAACATCATATAATCCTGGTTTGTACAAGCCGTATTTACCCATAACAAGTTTGCCCACTTTTGTACCTTCCGGTAATTTTGGTAGCAGGCGAGCTCCCACCTGAAAAGTGTCCATTATAAACATACGCTCGTGATACCTGATAGATATAACCACGCTGCTCACATTTACTTTTCTTCCACAAAAAATATCAAAGGCAGAGATTATTACTTGGATAACAAAATATTTCTCTTTCTATCAAAAAGTAAAGCTAACACCAAGCTGCCATTCAGTATGAACCAACGGGTTCCATTCGCGTACTGGAGGTGGTTTTTTATCAATTATTCCCCCACTGCTTCCTCTTCCACCAACTATTTCTGGAATTGCAGAAGCTTTAGGGCTAGTATGCAACGATCCGACTGGTTGGGATGTATGTTCGCCTAAACCAGTAGTCCATTTTACATCTGCTACATCAGATTCTCGAAGTACTTTACTAGGGGCATCTATTTTCGGTGACAGTCCACCCTAAAAGTAAAATCAGACTAAATAATAATTTTGCAACTATAAAGTGAAAACATAATTTATAACCAAATTCAATGCTTTAAAAAAAAGTTTATTACAGAACTAAGTTTTTATCCACTGTAACACAGCTTTTACTGTCAGTAGCAAAGTAAAAAAGGTTAAGAACAAACATTTTTAATATTTTATGTAAATATTTTTGGAGACCAAACAAACTCTACAAAACTCCAAAAACCAGAAATTCCATACTACTAAAATACGATTAAATGTTGCATTGTAATTTGTAAACAAATGGATATTTTTTAAATTCAATTTTATTGCTATTGGCAATACTTTCTGTTTCATATTTTATACACTGATATTGGATGGAACGAATGTGGATGCACAAAACTTGTCTGAATTATTACCAGTGGTATTGATGATTCAGAAGCTGGAAAAAGGCGGTTAACAAATGCAGAGAAGCGATAACGCACCATCAACTACAATAACAAAATTAAGCTAAAAAAATTATAATTAAACTCGAAAAACAATGGCGCTCAAAATAGGTCTCATTGCATACAAATTATAGCGTTTTAACAAACTTGAAAATGAATGATTAATAAGTATGATTCTGAAGTCAATATCAGTTGATCCGAAAAAAATACAAACTGAAATTGGTAGAATATTCAAGGAGTAAAGCTCTCATTAAGTAATGAAGAGTATACATATACGAATCCTAAACATTTTTTAATTTAGTAAAAAAAGTAGTATTTTAGATGTGAATAATTGAGTTTAGATGTATTTTAGATGTAAATAATTACTTAATTGTTCGTAGAAAATGAAAGAAATAAGTTCTTTGAGTTTCCATATAATATTCTAATTAAGGATGGCAGTAAACATGCTGACCTCTGCAAAAATAAACAAGTGAACTACTTAACAGCAAGAAATTAAATATAAATTAAATACAGGAATTAAATATAGAATATGACAAACAAGAAATGACAACGAAAAACATCAAGAGACACTTAATACGGTGTTTATGTAATAACAAGGAAGACAAGAGAGATTTAAAAATAAATAAAACAAAATTAAGAAAAAGATACAAATGTTGTAAGAGTACTATAAGAAATTCATACACAGAGAAGGAAAAAGCTAACAAGGTTATGAAAACATCACTGCTTTAAGTAATAAGTGAAAGTTGAAAAAGAATGCGATAAGCAGAAAACGAAAATAAAAAGAGAGTGCGCATTTTTATGAAAATTAAAGATTGAGAGAGCAGGAAATGATTGATGGTTCTAGATGAAAAGACATTTGTAAGGAGTTGATGATATTTCAGCCAAGAGTGAGAGTGTAGCTTTCAGATATTATCACTGAGAATATCTAGATAAGAAATATAAAGTATCAATGTAAAATCAAATATCTGTATATAGATGGATATGAAAATCGTTTACTATCAATCTGTATAGTTATTGAGTCGCATTGTGTTTCTTAAATTTTTTGAGTCAAATTAATACATGAACAATGGAAGAAGTCAAAAAGGAAAGCGATATCGGAGTGGTAGATAAGGTAGAACCAATGGAAGTAGATAATGTGGATAATAATGACGAGAGGAAAGATGGGTAATTCTTATTTTACTTTACTTGAAAAGGAAAAAATTTTTTGGTTAGTTATTTATTTCAGACAAAAAAGTAGTCAGTTAACTTTTCACCAAAATCATAAAGCAATGTATTTTGTGATTGATAAAACAGCATTCAAATGTCTATTTTGAAAATGAATTTTGACGCATAATCTTCGTAAAATGTAGATGTTTACAGGAGCGAAGATGAAAGCAGTAGTAGTAGTGAAGAAAATATTGAGTTTATGGTCATTAATCGAGAAAAACGAGCAAATGCTGGTAGCAAAATGGCGCAGTTATTAGAGTCTGTTGTACATGAAGACGCATTTTATACAAGTACTTATGATGGTGGATTTCTTGAGGTATGTCTCATCGATTCCTTGCATGCATGTTGTGAAATTGTTACTTTTCAAATCGTAGTAAATACAACATTGAAAATTTATTAGTTCCATTTTTTTTACAACGTGAAAGATTATTTGATGTAAACTTTACTGATGTAAAATATAGAAAAAGAGTGAAATGTTTTATGTATATGTTGAGATGGCTTGTTGGGAAACTAGGATAAGTTGCTAGAATTCTGCTCATCATAAATATCGAACTTGACAGGATGATGCTGATGATGCATTTGAATCACCTTTAGAATCCGAACAAGACGAAATAGATTCCGATTTTGATCGTCCTGAAGAGGATGATGATGCAATTAGCGATGTAGAAGAAGAGCCAAAAAGGAAAAAAAGAAAACTTGCATATAAAGTAGGAAATTTTTTGCCACTAGTTTCTTATACTTATTTACTTATTCATAATAAAAGCTGGTGAATGCTTCTGAATATGTGATGTTTGTAGGAGCCAAAATTAGCAGGGAGTAATTCTAAAAAAGCACTGCTGCAAAGAAACAAAAAATGGGTGATGGCAAGGATGGGATGTGTTACTGCAGCTGCAAATATTGTCAGTCCAGAGACTCAGGTATGTTAAAATATGCATTTGTTGAAGTTATACTTCAGTTATTTAGTTTTGTTCTGTATTATTTGAACCATACCTTCAAGCAAAAAAGGAATTTTTTCTTTGTTTGTTAAATTTTGTCACAATGTAATAGCTGGGTGGTTGGAGATATCAAAAAATATATTTCAGGCACAGTATTTAGAAGAAGCAAAGGAAACAGAGAGAAAAAATGTAGCATCACTTAAAAAATATGAACAGTTTGAGCTGGAAAAGAAAAAGAAGCGAGAAAAAACAGGTGGCACACGAAAACTGCACCCACCTTACATCAGTTCTGTTGACGGACCTAATGGCAAATGGCTGGTTGTTCCAGATATCAAAAAATTTGACAAGCCGGAGAAGAAAGTATGTTTTAATTTGTTTAAAAGCATTAAGAAGTACTACATTCTAAATATTTTGCCGATATTCAGCGGTACTTTGAAACTACATTGGAGGATAATGTAAGTATACTATAATAATCTGTTCCTACCATTCAACACAACTAGATATAAAGAATGCTTTCCAGTAGAAATGCTAATTGGAAGATGAAGGAAGTCTATAACCTTCTGCAAAAAAAAAGGTGAAAAAGTGTTAAAATTGCATCTCTGTACCGCTGCTAAATTCATGTATTTTTCCTTTTTTTCTGAACTCAAGCTAACTTACTCTCGAGATAGGAAAGATCACTTCAGGTTAAACTTCTTTGCTGTGTTACTTCACGTCCAGCAAAGTACCGAGATCCTGTGACAGATTTGCCGTATGCGACACCAGAAGCATTCAAACTGATTCGAGAAAAGTATGTAGAATACTTGAAAAGCATGCCAGAGCATCCAGCAGTAAAATCTTGGCTTGCTCAGAAATGTTGACATCACATGTAGATTACTCCTAATCCACTTTATTTTTCTGTAAAAACTGTCAAAGTCTATCTCATCACTTGTTTTTTCTCGAAACTTGTTAATTGCCAATCTCATATCTGCCAGGAATTTTTTGTGATTTGTCCGAATTAAAAGGTTTAATTCCGGACTATGCTCATAATTATGCAGCCATTCTTGAACAAGTTGCCCTATATCCTTACTTGCTGTTAAGGATCACTTCACATCTCTTCGTTGAAAAAACGATGAAACTTGATCTTCGATCAATCTGCGACTGACATTTAAGATTCAGTAGGATTTTAAACTAAACAAATTGGCCAAAAAATTGGCACTGCCAGGCAAGCTGTTTTTTCCAGATACAGCATGTCAATTGAAATTACTTTTATTTCCATAAAAATAGTTACTGTGTAGCCTTTTATAACAAGAAAACTAAACGGCCAGTACTTTCCAAAGAACAATTGACCTTCATCAGAATGTATCATGCTGATTTGTTCTTTTTTTATGTAGAAAACTGCACTTACCATAACTTCAACTAACATGCTAATTTCAGATTCAAAGATTTTAGTATAAAAGTGATGATTTCACAAAAAACATTTGGAAATGGTGGAAAAATGAGTGATAATTGTCAAAACTTGAAATCTTTATATTTCTTCTGCTGCATTGTTGCTTTTTTCTGTTCTTGTGCTTTTCTTTTGCGCTGTAAAAAATCGAGGCTATTTATGTAATAACGGAATGAAAAAAAGAGAACAGAAGAAGAATACTGACATTTTGTTTTGCGGAATGTTCTGCTACCATGTCTGAGAAGTCTTCGTCATCATCTTGTTGACCTGTTTGTTTTCGTAATTGTTCTTCGTATTTCTTTTCCAATCCTTTCTGATCAGCTAAATCCAGATCTTCAGGATTAAGCGATACTTCTACACCGACATCTAATCCATGTGCTGCAGGAGCGAGTCCCGCTTTCCTCTAGAAATACCAGAGAATGATTGCATAAATAAGAAGCAAAAAACTTTTTTTCCTTCCTGTTTATGTTGGTAAAACAATATCAAAGTGTACCGATAAGTCGTATACGTGAGTACTGGCCATCATCTGTCCTGCGATGCGATCAACTCTGCGCTCTTGAAGCACGGTATACAGAGGTGGCGCAGGAGTATCGCCACCCGTTGTACTACTGAAATTTTTGTCAATGAATTGAACTCAATGAGCAATTCAAAAGAAAAAATAAATCTGATTTCTTTTTTTTTGGAAGAGGGCATATAATTACATTTTTATAATTTTCAGAACTTTTCAATTTTAAATTCAGCAGCATCGAAATAAAAAATATGTGGAATGGGAGACCTTTCTTCCATTCGCTTTCCTTTTCGTAATTCAATTGTGTCTGGTGTTTCAACACCGGTAAGAACTCCAGAAGTCATTCCTGATGGTGTTATGAAGCTGGAAGATTCATTTTAAGACATTTTAAAACTAGTATCAATAAGATCTTCTGAATTATGTGATCTAATTTTTAATACAACAAAAGTAACGTAACGTTACAAAGTAAATGTACCTTTGACCACAAAAAAATCTACCCTTCGTTGGATTACAGAAAATAAATTTAGGTCAAAGAATTAGCACTCACCCTTCTGTGACAGCCGGAGTCATGAAGCCGGCTTCTACACCACCATCCCTTTCTTCCTCTCCTTCGCTTTCTTCACTTGAATCCTCGTCACTACCTATTTCACCCCAATGCCTACGTTCTATACGTGATTCATCATCTAATTCTGGTAATATTGGAGCCTTAAAAATGATAGACTCAATATTACGTTTTTAGTAATAATATCTTAATCTAAAAAAGACCAAAACCTGGAAACTGTGCACAAATTTATTGTACTAACATTTCGTACAATGCCATAACAGAGAAAACTTATAGCGACATTTCACTTATTCTAGTCATTAAGAATAAATAACTTAAATTTCATGGTACTTGCTACTGATAACTATTATATGAATAGAGAAGGCTGAATTTTATACTACATTACAGACGTTAGATCCAAAAACATGGGTGAGAATGCATGAATTATTCTAATTATAAAATTCTTTCAGATAAACGAGTGGTAGTATAAAATTAATATTATATTCCAGAAAATTAACAAGCAGCAATAATTTGAAACCTCAAGACCGAATACATCGCCATACAACGGTTTGCCCATTTCATCGACTGGAGGTTTACCCCATCCACCAGCATGATAACCAAATGCACAACCTTCCGGAATAGGACAATTTAATCCAGGAATTTTAAGGTTCGGATACGAAGGCGGTGGCCCATATCGCTGCATTGCAATTAACCAAGGAGGAGGAAACTTGTGTGCATTCTAAAATAGAAAACGTTTAGTGATTTTCCCACAATTCTTCTCAATAATGATTTAAACTTACTGGTCCAACAGGCATTCCCAGTGCGATTCGTAAATCATCAGTTAATTCGCCAGGTTTCTTTTCACGCATAACTGTTTCCAGTTCCTTACCCTCATAATACAGTTCACCCATCTGAGTCATAACAGGTTTTATTTGCCACTTGAAAAACGCATCATGCAATTTTTGATAATCGATATCAATACGACCAAGTTTCGGCCTAGCACGTTCGCGCATCTTTGATTTTAATGACTGTGCACCCTCCTAAAAAAATGCGGAGACTGAAAGCAAATTTCCAAAAATCTCATAATATTGCAATTAATACATGTTTCCATATCATTTTAAACCACCTTACGAGAAAATAACGCACCACTAATAAAATAACATATTTCGTGAGACCTAAAGTCAAATGAAAACAGAACTAACTTTTTCCCACATAGTTTCACGCATTTCCATAATACCTGTTCTCTTTATAAAATCAGGTAACTCAAATGGTGGTCTTTCGAAGCCCCGCTTGCCTGCTAGATACTTTCGCTTGGCATTCCAATGACGTGGCACAGGTACTGTATTTCTATATGCTTTCAAAGTGACCAGTAGATGGGGATCCCGTGATGTAACATCAGCCCATTCCACAACATCAGGACGCGTAGTTATCTACATATATTCACATGCAAGTACATCAGCCAACAAATAATTTATTAATGAAAAAGTCTTTCATATTCACAAACAAACAGACAAAGAATGCGATATTACAAATACTAGGAAGAAACCGTGGTTACCTGTGAAAGAACTTTAAAAAGGTGATGCTCTGTGATTTATTTAAATTATATTTATTAGTAAAGTAATAGGTAGATAGAAAATATAAACAGAAAATCTGACTCCATAATAAAGTAAACTGCAAAAACAGTGGATTATAAAATCATAGCATTAAAACAAAACCTCTCGAGGAAAATAAACAGATTTTCAAATACCTCTTTCAATTCAGCAATAGTGGGTTGCATAGCTAAACGAAGTTTTCGTTTACTCAATGTTTGGGTCTGTCCTGCCTCTTCTTGCTCGCGCTGAAGAATAAATTGAAAACTTATAGAAAATACATTAAACATGAAATGATAGTGAAACTGAAAGTGAAAAAAAGCGATGCGTAACATAAATTTTGGATAAAAATGAAGTATTTCAATACTCACTCTTTTTTCACTCATTTCTTCTTGAAGAATTTTTTCTGAGATTGAAGCTCTTGTAGGTATTTCTTCTTTCTTCACTTCATGCTCAATTTTTTCAACTGGTTCCTCCTTTTTCACATCTTCACTTATCTGGAACTTGTACAAATGAGATACTTTGCAGTATGCTACAACGTCCCTCTAGCTGCCTTTATATAAACAAACAGTTTCAGATACGAATACTGGAATATAGCGAGTTTAAAAACTCTTAACCACGAACTGTCCTTAAATGCGTACAACCAATGTGTATACTATTTATGTGTACACTTATTTTTCAACTTAGAGCTGCTATGGTTAAAAACAAATGATATTTTTAAAGCAACCTAACCATAAATTTTCAGAATGCCACGATTAGCTTTAAAACGAAAGAGCTACATGAAGATTAAATTACTACTATAAATTATCTGAAATAGAGCAAAAAATACCTTAAAAATCTCACCCTGAAATTATCAAAAATCCTTGCAAAATAATGATAGTTCGGGTCAGTGATATCCAGTTCCAGAGGTCTCCCAACATAAAGCACTTCAATACCTTCATTTTCAACATCACTGTTTGGTGCAGTATTATCGATACCTGAAATTTGATACTTTGAAAAGCAAACATTGAGAGTGCATAATAAACTCAATGTACAACATTCCGAATAGTCATATCATTTTTACAGTCTCCATTTGAAGAAATAAAACTATGAAAAGATAATAAGTTTACCTGAATCTGAATTTAAGCCATCTTCTCTTATTTTTCCTACCCTTTTTTTCCTTGATTGCTTCTTTTTTTTGTTTTTGGATTTTTTTCTCTCTATTTCCTGAATAAAAAAACATTATACATACAATAAAAATCATAGAAAAACATTTCTAATTTAATGAATTTCTATAGTATTTACATCACTAAATTCTGCTGTTTATTTTATGAAAAGTCAAGCAAGAAAGGAAAATTCCTTTAAAATGCTACACAACCTTCAATTCCTTTTTCGAAAGAATACACGGTTGGTTTTCTGATTCTTCTTCTTCTTCTTCATCTTCTTCTACTATTGATTCAGTGTCTATTAATTCAGTCATCAAACAAATCAATGAACACACGCAAAACTCTAAAAAATTTCAACATTTCCAGATGATATGCACAGAAATTATATTATACTCGATGAATCAGCTTTAAATAAAACGACGTTGTTATTGTTATTATAATCACTCTTGTGATTTAATTTCACTGCTGTAACATTATTAACAGTACTGATCGTTTTTCAAAACATGTAACAAATCTTTCCTTAT
>UYYF01005052.1:4454-16651 GCA_900618365.1 Thelazia callipaeda
CGATTGTAGTCAGAATTAAAAATAACGCGTAATTTGCATAGTGAAACTAACCAATTTCAATCTCAGCAGACGAGTGGCTAGTCAATTGAAAAATAAATATTTTGCTCTTCTAGAAGTCAGAATCACAGTGTGTTAAGTATGTAAAGATAATTATAAAACCAGACTCTCTGAAAACTCAACTTGCTTCAGAAGATGAAAGGATTGACTGAGGGAGAGAGAAAGTAAAGGTCTCATTTAGGTTGTGATACCGAAATGAACGAAGAATCAGTCAGTCTTTCACGATAAAACATTGATCAAAACTCAAGTTCTTTCAGAAGAATTTAAATATGATGTGATACTATGATATACTTCAATATAAATTCACAATGCATCAATCCTTATTCTCTGATATGCATATATATATGTTTGTATTAAGGATTATGCAGTAAATATATGATACTTTAGGAAAAAAGAACTTGAATTTTGGTTTGTTCATTCTATAAAATTGTTTTACAAAAGATCTGAAAATGAAATGAAAATCACATACTTGTTCCAAAACGCCGTATTCAAGAGAAGCAGAATGAGACATCGCAATATCATCGCCAGCAAGCGCAGTAATATCTTTAGTCTTTCGACCTTCCAACCTTTTGACCCTTTACCAGCTTCTCACTCTCATTTTAAACAGTATAACTCTCTTGAGAGCTTGCATTTCCAAGGTGTGAAATAACCATCAAGTTCGAACATTTTATTTTTTGTATTATCAATTCTTCGGCGAAATATATCCATTTTCATCAAACGCGGCAAAATATAATACCCCAATGCTGCAAATTTTGTTGGAAAAGAAAATCTACCTTGATTGAAAATTATTGAAAGTTTCGTGAAATTTTTATTTTCATTTAATAGTGAATTAACATGACAACATAAAGTCCCACACTTTTCATACTGACAATAGTCTAGGGCTTCACAGTGTTGTATTACTTTATTATTATATTGTAGCATTTTATATACGTCGAATAAAACTTAATCACAAGCGATATACAACATCTCATGATTGATTACCTACACAATTTTCGTTCTAAAATTTCATTTTGTATGCAACTCAATTACTCTTCTTTGCTACTCTACCTCAGACATTTAATTTAAATTTCACAAACTTTTCACTCAAAGTAATAAGTTACTGTCCATCAATCAAGCCAATGCCGTGTTTTTCTCCCACTAACATTAGTATTTTGAACGTACCATCCATTCAATCCTAATGTCACCAATAAAACAGCGAACATGAACCCATTCGCAAGTATTACAGGGTAACCTTGTGATAGCACATAAAGTTTGGCTATATTACCCAGAAAACTTCAGGCAGTCATGTAAAATAATGATTGCGGTGTTCTGTTCTTTACATAAATGATAATTTTTCAGGATGAATTCACCTTTACAAAATCTTAATGACTATACAATTTGCTGAAGAGAACAGTTACTTTCATTACGTGATAGTCATACGCATTGTAAGCCTGTCAAGTAAAAAACTTAGCTACAGAAACTGAAGATTTCCAACCACCACTGAGATCTTTCGGATTGAACAATTTCATAGTTCAAAAATTTTTCATTGTAATTTTTTTTCACAGTTAAATTAATTTAGCTCTTATTGCTTATTTCTTGTTGCTCACGTAGAAGAAAATTATCTGTTTCTAAAATATGCAAAATAATTAAGAGATGTAGAGTGCAAATAGATCAAAATGTTCAATTTATACAATTTTAAAACTTGAAGCATTATACGAAATAGTTTTTCAGTTTGTTGATTAATAGGGAAAATATAGTGCTTACTGAAATGAGAATTAATTAGTTTGAAAAGCTGACAAGACTAACAAGCAACAAAAGTAACATATCCCTAAGTAGTCTATATCGTTGTGATGGCACTAGCCTAGCCGAGCTTGCAACTTGTCTGGAGTTCATCGATGAATCTAAGATGCACTGTTTCCATTTGTAACCTGCTTTAGCGTCATATACCGTGAGATTTTGTCGACCCGTAAAATAGTGGCGTACGTAAGGAGAGTACAAATCCGTAATATCATTTTGTGCATCATACACTTGGGCAATCAATCTTTCATCCCCACTGATTAACAGATCAAAGACGCATGCATCGAAAAATGCATCCATTACATTAATTCTAATGCACCGCTCTGCAATTTTTTTGTTAAATTTACAAAAAAAATTAATTATTTCTCAGTAATGGAGATAGTCATAACCTATATTATGAAGAAAAAACAGAAGTGTTTGGAATCAGTATCAAAAATAGAAATTATATTTGCTTACCAATTGCGGTTTTCAACGGAGTTTTTATACTAATTCCATGACAACGCATAAACGATTTCGGATTTGCCAGAGCTTCTTCCATTTTGACTGCAGCATTACGACTACAACCATAAGAGCAGATATCGAATTCATCGTCAGTCTGTTCCTCAATTAACGACTCTTTACATTATGGTTGTGATCTATAATGTGATTGTCAATTTATAATTTCAAGACACTCACACTTTCCTTCATTTCTGCTATACTTTTCTACGTATGTAATATAAAAACATGTATTTCACTTTAAGAATAAGTTTTTGTCGTACTTTATCTCAAATACTAGTGCATAAACTTCAAATTTCAAAATTAGCAAACCTCCACAACCCGTTCTGGTATACGTAAAGAAACTGATAGGTACACACCATGACGCCTAACGTAAATTCTTGTTGCAATGTGTCGTAGCACTATTTCAACATGATTCTGATTCCAAAAAACTATTTCTACAGCCTTACGACTTGAATCACCCACATATTTACTTCCATCACTAAATGCATTTGGTAGCCGTTCATCTTCTGAATCAGCTTCATACTGCTTGCGTACTGTACAACGTTTGTTTTCTTTTATAATTATTGTAATCTGGACTCAAAAAATCATAACTTCATAATCAAACATATCAAAAAAAATTTGTAACAGCAACTTAGGAGGATATAATTGACTAAATTCCACTCATACGTAAACGTATCATGACATAAGTGCATGTAATAAATGCAAACTCATTGTGGTGCATCAAGTTATCTTTTATGAATAGTATTAATAGGAAGAACCAAAAAATCCAAAATAAAAAAACTCTACACCAGTTGATTAGGAAAAACATCATCGACATCTTTCTTATTAATAATAATCAATAATTTAATATTCTAATTTATTTCCTCAGTCTAAAATCACTCTCTTTTGCATATCTGTAAAAAAAATCATCTAAAAATAATTAGGCATTTCAGAGCACAGTAAAAAAACTGTTGTACTCAAATATAAATATTGAATTATCAGTTTTATTACAAAGACAAAGACCCTCACAATGCTTGATTAGTTCTGACTTGTCCTCAACTAACTTGAAATGCTTTTTCTTGCTATTCAAATCCATTCCTTCATATTTATTATTTTACTAGGAAAGTGAATGTTTTCGAAAATATATCTATGAATATTACATTATTCAAATTGCTTATATAATTTAGCTCAAAGCAAAAATATATTCTGAATCATTATGCGATTGCATTGATTAGTAAGCAATCAGAGTCTCTCCTACGCTTTACAACGTATAAATGCAATAAAGCAACAAATAATGCTATTTTTCACAGCACATGCATGCATAGATCTCACGCTATACTGAAATGCTCAAATAGCATTGCCAGCTTTGATAAACAAAAATCTTTGTTTCATGTTGTTTACAACTGAATATATTTCTGTATGTTAATAGCCTTTTAGAGAAGTTTGTATCAGCCAAATGGCAGGACAGATTTATTTGTAATTATTGCACTGTGCTCCGATTACACATACGCAACGTTATGTCCAAAAATTTGCCTACGATCCAGTTATAAACTTTGTTTGTCTAATCAGTTTGGTACTCACTACATTGTATTAAAAATAAATTAAACTGTTTTCTATACTTTTTTTGACTGTATTCAGAAAAGGTAGAAAATTAGGAAGCGTAGCAATAGCAAACTGTTGCAGTTTCTAATCCTCTTTTTTTGATAATGATATAAAATAAGTTTACCTTGGAGATAGCACTTGTCCCACTTCCCAAATATGCATGAGTTATTTGCACTAATAAATGTTTGTTGTTTACTAATGAAAATGCACCATTTCGACCACACGTTTCAAAACGTCCGTTTAATGTGCGCAAATGTCGAGAACCAAACAATGCACAGTAACGTTGCACGGTGTGCGGTGCAGTGTCAACTGGAAATATACACCTGAAATATTCCTAGGTATATTTTATTGCGACATTACTTCATAATTTTTTTGAGCACAATTTTCTGTAAACATTGTATGAAGAAATCAAATGTGTACAGAACACTGAAATCCTTTCCTTCTTATTTTCTTACTTCTTTCTGAATAATTCTTTTGAAAATAACTCTAGTTTAGTTTTCGAAAATTGAAAATTTGAAGTATTTTTCATTTAATTGTGTCTATTTCTTGAGTTCACACTACGTTTTAAACATACAGCTAGAAAACAAGAATCTCTAACCCAGAAGGTACATAATTACTTGGTTTCATTGTCTCTGGAAAAGAATTGCATGCAAATTCCTTTTCTTGTCTATGAAGCAAAGTGTGCAATGTGTGATATCTAAGATTGCCTCGACATGGCCGATTCGTTTCACTCAGACAATGAATATAATCTGTTATCACCTGAAATAACGAAAAACAGTTAAAATGTGGGCAAGGAAAAAAGTCATTTCAATTAATGTTCGCAGGAGTGAAAAAATCAGTCAAAATCAGTTTAACTCGCTGCAGTGCTAAAAGAAATATCCAGCTTTTTACGTTAAAAAAAGTTTTGATGAAAATTAGTTCATACCTGGCAATAAGGTGCATTCATGCCAATTAAAATGCCGCCTTCATCTAATCTTTCTGAATAAATATCAGCACAGTAGTCAACCATACAATTATTTCCTGTAATTGGCTTATATCCGAATATAAACTATTCTAATTTTTAAGTTTAATAGCTTTTTTTTGCTTAAATGATGTAGCTTAATGATATAGCCTCATATTCTTGTTAGATTTTTTGTTTTAGTAATACTATTAATTTTAAAAATATCGTATTTTTCATGTCGAAATTTGTTATCATAGTAATTTTTTCTACTTTTATGAAGTGCTACTGAGTGATATAATTTATAAAAATGTTACTAGTAGGGAATGAAAATGATGACAAAAACATTACTTTTAGATATAACTTGTAGAGACCATTTAAATACCTGACTAAGTTCCATATTTGAAAATGCTTCATATTTCTTTATAAATACATGTATAATTCACTAGGTATATAGTTAGGTCCACCGCTAGGCTGATCAAAATCTAACTCTTAAATATCATTTATTTTTCATTTAAGCTATAACTCAGACCTTTAAATCTTATTTAAAGAGTATACCTTGACGATACAAGGCAACTTGCAGTGTAGGAAATACATTAATGATAAAGACTAATGTGCAAAAATCAGTGATCATATCACATGATCGCAGTTGATTCAAAACATCACTACGACCTCCATCACCTCCACATCGCCAGTACAAAAGTTGAAAGGGAAGCTAATCAAACTGTATTTGGAAATAAATTTCAATTTTTGTATTGCTTAACTTTCCTTTTCAAGCCTACAAATATTTAGAAGTGTGTAGCAACGAATAAAGAATAGAATGCAGTAAAAATGACAATTATAAAAGTTCATAGATAATTTTTTCAGTAATTTAAAGCTCTAATTCCATAAATTCACGATTCGTCTAAGGAAAGTTCCATACGGCTTGTAAATAACGCGCATTAGTCATTTCTGATTTTATCAATTAAAATATGAATACTTTGCATTATTTACAAATTTGATAACCGTTTAAAACTACTTATCAAATTGCTGGATGTGAAACAAATATTACTAAACAAGAAAATGAGAGATTTTCACTTCTTTGTAGCAGTTTAAAATCGTGAAATTCGACCTTTTTTGTTGACTACTGCGAGAATTGACTAATTCTTAGGCTTGATTTCTCTTAAATGAAATCAACACATACTGCAAGGTAAAAGTTAAATGTCTACGAACGGTGTTACCTGCTGTCTTATCAAATTAGCACATTTTTGTAATGACGAAAATAAATTTTTGCCATCAAAAATAATGCGTCTGTTTTGCATGAGAACACTCCGACAAATTTGAACACTTTCAGTACTGCACAAAAAATAAAAGACAATTGGTTGCTCATTACAGGTTATCACTGTTGTTATCAGTATCATTACTGTTTTAATTGTCATCATTCTGGTCACTATTATAATAATCACTATTATTATTACTGTTTTTATTATCATTATCACAATCACAGTCAACTATTAAAATAAGACTGATATTAGTGTTGTTACTGCAATAATCTCATCACTGTCCAGCCCTGTATTTAACAGTAACTAAGAAGAATGAGTCTTTTGCAATTTGATTTTGAGAATTCTTCACTGATTTCGACTTGTCAAACTGCTAAAAATTATAATAAATAATTAATAGTGATAACAAAGAAGAAATAAACAAAAACATAATTAGGCATAATTAATCTTGAAACATTTGAAAAAATTTTGGTAGTATTTAAAAGCAATATAAGCTCTGAAAAAATTTGAAGAAGTTTAGTACTGTCAGATGTAATATACTGTAAAATAGAAAATGATAATGTAAGCTAAATATTGAGAATAACTCAAATGCTAATACTGTTAATAGTAACATTACTAATACTCTTTTACCAACACTAATACTAATATTATACACTAAATAGCTTTTCATTTAAGTGATAATTGTTATCACTTTTTTCGATTTATTTCCCATCTTCGTCGTTTTTTTGATTGAAATTCTACAAAATATAAAATATAATTTTGCTGATCAAAAATGGCACTAAATAAGGCATCTGATCATTTACAGCTAGGGCAATAAATTTTTGAATCATAACAAGAGGGTATGCAAATTAAACAAGAAAGCCACCATTTGGATGGAAGTGTTTTGTGTGTGCAACAAGAGAACAAAAAAGGAAATGAATGCAAAAAGGAATGAATTGTTAGAAAGGAATCTTAAAAAATGCTGACATCAGTATTATTTTTACAAGCATTCCTTTACAGAAACATTCACTGTTTTTAACACAGTCATTAATAACACTGATAATATTAGCAATAGTAATAATAGCAATAATAATATTAATAATAGTAATTGTAATAATAATTATTATTATTACATGATTGTGTTAACAATTAAATTAATAATAATATTGATATAAATAATAACATCACTATACTTACCACCACTACTATTATTATTATTATTATCATGGATTTCTTTCACTTTAATCTTACCAATAAAGTAGTCTTAATGTATTCCCTGTTGGTAAATTAAGAGTGAACAGATTTGCAAATATTTTTATCTCCAAAACATTGCAACAATTTTTTGAAGTCAGATCATAAATTGCTTTCAGTAAATTTGAAAAACTATCATGCTTGTTAAATGATAATTGAAGTTTTAATTTTTGGATTGATTTTTATTAATAATAATAACGAACTAATACTCACATCATTTTAGAGTTCATTTCAACAAGCAGTGAACATAGAAAGGAAAGGAAAGGAAAATGAGGAATTATTTTCGTGAGAAAGTTGACTGTGCTTGCAATATTTGCCAACTATTAGGAAATGTCGTGATTGCTTGAGAGCACCGAGCTATGAAAGTATAGTAATGATGAGCTGCGGTAGCAATAGCTTTAGTTCTAATAAGGATGCAGTAGTGGTGTTGATAGTAATGATAATATAATGATGACAGCACTGATAAAATTCAGCAGGTAAATGGAATTGCAAGTAAATTTGATGAAGAATGAATGATACGTTTCTTTTCTTCTCTTCGCATTTGAAAGTCACTGAACCAAATTAAAATAAAGTAAGGAAAAAGTGGCAACTTTTTTTCACAACTATGAATTTTAGTTTATATTTTTCCTCACCTTCTAAGTATTGAGGAAAAGTCCATGTCTATTAGATTAGAATTAATAGTATTCCACTGTCATCGAAAACGTCAAAATAAAAATTAACAGACAAATTTTTATTTTTGAATAACCAAAAAATTTTTATTAGCAGTATGAAGAGTAGAAAATAGAGCATATTTATTCATAACTGGGGTAAATATTCGATCAGTAAAGCTGAAATACGTTTGCATTATAGCAAATCTTAACACACACTTATAGAATGATACACAATGTTTATATATGAAAACTTTCGAAGCATGGGTTATCATACTCACAATTAATGCTAGAAATCAAAATACCAGTATAAGCAAATTCCAAACTTTCATCTCTTAGCAGTGCTATCATGATAATTTTATGAATATTAATCATTAATGAGCACAGAGAATTTAGCTTTTTGTTTTTATTTTATAATTGAGACTATAATCAGAAAAATTGAAGTGATCACAATTCTTTGGTCAGAAAAAAGCTTCATCTTTGAATGTCGTAAATCACATTTTTATTATTAGATAAGTATTTTGATACTTTATTGCAAACAAATTTGTGATACATCTGATAAGTATTTCAGTATGATTTATTATAATATTTTTTAATTATTTTTTATCACCATTTATATTATTATTATTATTATTATTGCTTTATTATTATTTCAATATCAAGGAGAACTAGTGCTCTGTTTATTAAAGTCATAAATATTTACAGTGACTAAAAAGTGCAAAAATTTTATCTTTATTATTCTTGTCTTTATTTTTTGCCAATCTAAAAAGTTTTTTATTATGATTTTTATTATCAAATTTCTTTAATATTTTTTAAAAGAAACAAATTGGTAAATACCAACTCATGTAATTTAAGCAAAATATTAATCACTTTTCGATATTGCAGATAAGAACAGCTTATCATCATATTTCCAAATGTGCAGTATATATTATAAATTCAAGTGGCTGTAAAATTTTACAATTGTTTACGTTAATTTTTATTCTCATTAAATTATTCAAAGAAGTCAATAAATGGAACATAAATCATTCGATAATCACATCACGTTTGATAATGATAAGCAATTGGAGTCAGTAACGGATAAAGTGAATACGAAAATTGTGGAATTAGAATATGGAATATGAGAACAAATCCGCTGCATTCCAAGTTATATACTGGTGTAGAAAAATTTTGGTTCTATTTTAATATGAACAAAATAATTACTTTAATCTCAAACGCTAATTTTCGAATTAACATGATTTTAATATTACTTACACCTTCTGTAAGACATGAGATTGATCATTTTACAGACAGGAATGGAAGGATGACCAGTGATCTTAAAACTGAGTACCGAGATTTCTAATTTTATCCTCAGCATTCACAGCTAGTAAATTACATTACTTGTTGTATGAACAACTGCACGTCTGTTTGTAATAATTTTGATAAATTTATGTTTAAAAAAAGAGTTGAACAAAAACTCAATGTGAGATAAAACTGAAAACTGAAATAATTCACTAATATTTAAATTAGAACGACATTTTAGTTTGCCTTCGCTGAAAACTTTAAGTAACGAAAACCGCAAGCGAATGACTATTTAAATTTATTTAGCAAAATTCTTTCCTTGCTTTTTATGACCTGATTGTGATGGATTTTTAGTGATTTTAAAAGACAGCTTGGCTTATGTTTTAATGCAATACAACAAGTTACAAAGTTTGCTTCTTAAGGATTCTGATCTTGAAAAGGTTGCCCTTACTCTGTTTACTTGAATTCCAGAAATTACCAGCTTTTTTACTGTACAATACATAATGTATTTAATCTGTAATTCTCTCTAATACTGCAAACTTTTCTGGAGTAATCAATCAATAAATGATCAGAGAGAGCCAAATAACAATGTTATTAAAATGATGACTTCATGACCTCCTGGACAAGTTTCTATGGAACAGAATTCGTCTTTCTTTTTATTCCAAAATATTTGACAAAAGTAAGCAGACCGATTGGCGAGTAGATCGGAAAATTTTCGCATTTTTCTCTTTGCATTCTCCCATTTTCTTCCACACAACAGAAAATATTTTAATTACAAAATGATAAAAACAACTGTTCTATTAACTTCCGCTGATTTGCTACAGATTGATCTCTTATCCTCTGTGTATTGCATTATTTTACTGTATGCACAAAAACTACAGAAAAATAGTAATAACGGATAGGGATAATGTGGTATAATTTGATAATGAAAGAACGTAATCTGATAAAGTAATGGCAGTGAGTCTGATGACTTGTTTACCAATGATAACAATAATAACTTGTGGCTTACATAGTCACAAAAAAGATAAACTATGATTTACTTGTGATTGATGACATCATAATCTCATTTAAGTTTAAAATGATAATAGATACAAACATATTATATTTAGAAAGTAAGTACCTACCAGTAAAAAACTACGATTCAATTAAATGTAATAGTACTGATAATGATGATTTAGTTATTGATGATAACAGCGATAAACATTTATTTATTCGGATGTGATAAGAGCGATAGCTGACGACTTACTTACCTATACTAACAATGATGATTTTTAAGAAGGAATAGGTTTATATAAGGGACAATTTCCTTAGCAGAATGAAATTTAAAACATTGCTTAACAACAATACAAGCCGTTGAGGCAAATCTAACAAACATTTTACACAGAGTTCTGAGAATTTATTTTGTTGGCCTGATAATTGAGTACTTTTTGAAATAAGAATTGAGTGAATTGTTAAATTTTTGAAAACAATTTTGCAGTAAAAATGTAGTTATTACTGTGATAAGAGAAACAAGTAACATCGTACTGAAGTTGGACATTTGAAATGAAGCACTTGAATACCGAAAACTGGAAATGGAAAAGTTTGCTTAGATAAGCAAATTTTAAATGTTTTGCCAATCACTAACAGAATTATTCGATCTAAATTCGGATTGCAAAGTTATCCTTCAAATTTAATTTTGCTTTTTCAAATTCGTTACTTCTTCTGTTGTTCCAATTTTGTTGCCATCTTTCTTATACTTTATCCAGTGTTTATTTAGTTTCTTGTCAAATAGCACTTTGCAAGTTACACAAATTTAAGTAAAAACAGAGCATTAATGAGAAAAATCATCATTAATAGTTCTAAATTTACAGTAGTAAATTCATAATAATGCTGTTAAAATTTATAACAAAATTTTCAGTGCCAAATTCAATATCTTTAAATTATTAAATATATTTGGTGAAACTTAATTCGTCTTAATTCATCAAGTTCATACCGATTCAAATTTATTTTCTTCTTTTAACTAAATTGAAAAAAACGAAGTGACAAATTACAAAGTGACAGAAGAAATCAGATACTTTTGAGCCACGATGTAGAATTCGAAAATGGGAGAAGACGATGACATTGGGCACAATGAATATCTAGAAGAATTCATTTCAGACTATGAAGTGCATGATACTTTCTCATCTGAAGCCGAATTCGGGAGGATAGTTTCCTGTTTGCGCAACTGGAAGGCGGCTGACCCTGATGGAATCCACAACTTCTTCATTAAGAAGTGCACCTCCTTACATCCAGATCTCTACAAAATAACTAGGTGGATTTACTTGGATGAGAAGGAACAGGACTCATGGTTTGCGTACTAGCAATTAAATAAATACTTGACTAAATTCCAGCTTTGTTTTAAGATAATAAATTTAAACTGTCTGGACAATCAACTGGGTCAATTAAAACAGCTATAAAATAAATTTTGATGTGATTACTTGATAACTTAATTAAACAAACAGTGAATCGGAATGAATTCAGTAATTACATTTGTGACGCTTGTCAATTTGTCCTGTTTTCCTATTTATTGCAGGTTGAAGTTAGTATTGTCGTAGCGAAATGCTAAATGCATACAAATATAGACACAAAAGCAAAGCAATTCGAGAATATTAGTTAGCAGTGCAGAAGAACTTTATCTTAATCAAATAATTGAGAATATAAGCACGGCAATGACAATTAATGAATGAATAGCATTGTGTAACGAAAAAATGAAAATGGGAAATGCAAAATTGATGTGATAAATTAATCTGCTTCCTATTAACCAACAAACTATCCACCAAACCAGATAGCAATCTTTCACTGTTTTCGATATCTATTCTATGCATTAAGTTCATTCATTCATTCATTCATTCATTCATTCATTCATTTATTCATTTAATCATTCATTCATATATGCAACCAATCAACCATACCATA
>UYYF01005053.1:2185-16623 GCA_900618365.1 Thelazia callipaeda
TATGCAAAAATGATCTCATCAAAATTTTTAAACTAACTATTTTATTAATACAAGCAGAATACCAAAATAAATAAATAACAAGTAATTATTCCCTTTTCTGATTGTTTTTTGTCTAAGTTTTGGTTCACACAAAAGCAAACACTTTGAATTAACAGAAAATTTTAATTTCACGTTCGGGGGAGCTATTTTTACACTTGTTACTTAAAATTATAATTTTCTGCTGGTTTTTAGATTAAAAATTACTTTAAAATTCCAGTGATACTGATGTAGATCAAAATTTCTCTGTGTCAATCCCAAAAAAAAGTGGTTCACATTTTTGATATATATTTTTTCATATCACATTACAATACAATACATTAGCTTTTCTTCTTTTAGATTAGAGAAATATAACTTATTGAACAATCTTCTGAATAACAATTTAAAATATTACAAGTATTTAATTAAAAAGTTTGGATAAAAGCAGAATATTTGACTATGTTTCGTTCTGAATTGCACATGTATGGTCAATTTCGGAATTCATTTTTTTGGACAGTTTTGAAGATTTGATTCAACGTAATATTTGAAAACTGTGTTTATATTTTTTTCATAATAAAATAATACTATTCAAACAAGTGCTATGCTTTCTTCAAATACTTAATTTGCGATTATATTCAAAGAAAGCAATCAGGAATTTAATTTTATGAATTTATTTAAAAAATACCAAGCACGAGAGAATCCATCTGATAATAAAAAATATCAAATTGGGTCATTTAATTATTAAATTAAGCAGATCTGTTTTTTGCTATAATACTTGCAAACATTAATATCGTTTTCAATTTTTTAGCCACATGACATAGCAACAAAATGAATCATTCGACAATAACGGATATTTAATTAAGTATTCTTAAATGATTTCTTGTTGCTTGAGAGTTGGGTTAATGAGTTATAATTTATCAGTTCAAAACTGTAGGCTGAATTTCTAAGCAAATTTCATATCCAAATAATTTTCTCAAATTCACTTTTTTTGCAACAAATAAAAATATACTAATTAAAAATACACCAAATTATTGATTTGACTTTTAATTTTTTTTAAGTTTTGAAGTAATATTATCATATGTTATTGCTAGAACAACCATATTCACGCAGTTTCTTTTATTTCAGGCGAAAAAAAAACTTTGCCCAATGCTTTTAACCGATTTTTCTCGTAATTTTCAAGTTCATTATTAATTTAATACAATTTTACTTTTTTAAATTACTAAATTTTACGTTTGCTCAAACCTAAAATTTAGTAATTTAAATTTGTATACTGCATTAGTTTTAATTTGTATACTGCATTAGAAGTATTTCTTTCAGAGGTTCTTGCTAAATCCGTTGAGTCAGTCAAATTATGAGTCGGGTGTTGACCCATATCCGTGAGCTATTAAAAAAGATAATCTGGACTCATGAAATCACTCTAAAGCAGTTTACTGCGATCTATTTTGCTAATTTCAGTCTTGCTCTAGTTTTCATAACTGCTGGCGGTGTACTGTAATAGTATTGAATAATATTCTAATACTCATATTTAAAAAATTTAAAATATATTTGAAATTATTTACAAATAATAGCACTTCTTCACTTCGTTCTAATAATATTCAAAATGTTTGTCTTCAATTAATTAACTTACTTTTACTTATCTAATAATTTCTCAGTTATTTAATTACTATCCTATTTTTTAAAAATAAAACACGCAAACGAATTGTTATATTGCCGTGGAACTGATCACTGATAATTAGTTCATTTCACTTTTTTAAATTGGAGTGAAATTTCTTGAAATTGTCTTACTACTTTTCCCTTTTTAGAACACTTTCAAAAAAGACAACTTTTCTGTGAGGCATCAATTTTGAACGATAATCCCATATATTTATAAGGAAGTGTTTTTACAGCACAAAAAAATTTTTACAATATCAATTTGACTAATAAATATCGACTCATATATTCTTTAGGTCAATTACAGATTTACAAAGTAGTTAATATTTTTTTAACTTTTTAAAATTTTTC
This sequence comes from Thelazia callipaeda, assembly GCA_900618365.1. Lineage (NCBI taxonomy): Eukaryota > Metazoa > Nematoda > Chromadorea > Rhabditida > Thelaziidae > Thelazia > Thelazia callipaeda. Next base: position 4,202 of record UYYF01005053.1, read on the forward strand.
AACCATTTTTTTAATTTTTATCTTTCAGAATTTATGTCATCACTGGGAAGTATTATTTTTCGACTGTTCTAAAGATTGCCCTACATGAATGCAAGAAATTTCACCAACCTACTGATTTCTACTGATTGCTTCGCAGAAGTCATTATTCACAAATTATTGTAAGTTGGGATAAGTTTAATGTTTGATAAGTACAAATTTGATACTTGGTAATAACTTGATACCAAAAAACCGTTTAAAGATAATTAGAATCTACTTTTTTGGCTTTGTGAGTTTAATTAACTCATTTTTTCAGCGATTTTCATATTTTATAATTTTATGTTTTACATGTACATGTGCATGTTTTTTCAGCATTGTTAAACTTAAGGAAAGCAAATAAGTTGCAAAAATCAAAAGTATGTTGTGGAATTTTGGGATTAGAGTTATAATTATTACGGCTACGATCATTGAAACTGTAGCACAGCAGTTTTTGAAGTCTCATCCTTGCAATTCACCCAAATTAGCGCATAAATGGCTGCCTACGTCTTATTTATACAAAAGTAAGTGATTCTTACTTGGATAAACTACACTCCATACAGAGTCAAACTTTGATAAAACAACAAAATTAGGCTAAACTACTTTGAAAATGTGCATTGGTCAAGAATAAGTTGCAACAAAAAGATCATTAAAAATATTTTTGCTATATTTTGCAATATAAGTATTATATTAATGAAAATGCATACTGTAATAAAACTAAAAATTACAGTTCCGATAAAGTCTTACTTACCACTGCCAAATCCATGTTTATCAACCTCTTATGGTGGAAACTATAGAGAACAATTTCAATTTGAAAACCAAAGAAAAATCATTCCTGCTGTATCGAACTATACTGAAAATGAAGGAAGAAAGCAGTACATCTCATCAAGTACTTCTCAATTTACACCGATGAAGCTTTGGTGGCAACAAAAACCAAATAACTACCAAACATCCAAATATGGTTTGAAATTAAATACTCAATAATTTTTTGAAATCAAAAATTTTAAGTTTTTTCTTTGAAAATAAAACATTTTCAATAAATAAAATATGAGCTGTACTGCATTATTTGGAATCCATAATAATAATTTTTCATAGAATTATCCATTATTCATCTTCATCCTGATATTATTTTATTTGTCATTAAGCTAATTATTCATTGCTGTAATCTTCTTTTGCCTAAACTTTAATTTTTACTCTTAAATATTATCAATTAAAAAAAATTTTTTATTTTCGAATATAATTATACATCTTTCAACTCAAATTATTGGTATTGAACTGCCGAAATTGTAAATAACGAATTAATTGAACTTAATTCGGAAGAGAATTTAAATATATTCATTTCGGAATCTTAGTTATTAAACTATTCAGGGAAAATTTAAAGGTACTTTTAAAAAGTTACTGAAATTTAAGCACAACCTAATCCCTGTGAAAGCCATGCTGAATCAGTGAGTGATTTGAATTCATATGAATCATCCAGTGATTTATCAAATCAAAGAACTTCAATGTACTTGTCATCATCTCCAGTTATTGACAATTTTCTACAGGGTAAGATCAAACTTATAGAAATTATAAGTATTTACAATTTAATATTCATGGGACACTTAAAAATTTTAGTATCATATTAAGTACACGAAAATTTAATATTATATACAATGAAATAGATTGATGTCACGACTTGTATTACTAATTACAGGTCTACAGTTACTTTATTTAGAAAAAATATTAGCTACAAAAAATAAAAATTAGCTTTTGTAAACCATTAGATTTCTTGTTCCAATTAAAAAATTATACTTTTTTCAAATAATTTTTAAGTTTCATTTAAAATTTATTCATAAATCTTTCCACTAATATTTACAATTCTGCACAACAGTAATTTAATACTTTTGTAAAATTTCTATATTACTTTAGTATTTTGGTGATATCTTTTAGTTCAAACGATGAAAGCTTTTTTTACAGACTCTGCACACACAGAAACACAACCATCACTGTTCAAGAGAAAACGTAATAATGACGGATATGACAGCGAAATAAATACCAGAAAATTAGTTGATTCTGAAAAAAATATTTGTAAGCTTACACAAATTTGTTTTTATTTATTGACAATACAATTGCTACTTTTTGAATTATAATTAAAATCCCTTGATTTATGCATACTTTCAGATCCCAGTCATAAGTTACGACGGAGATCATTTGCATTAAATAAACGTAGTGCATATTTTACCAAAGATAGGGCAAGTTTAAATTGCTAATCTTTATTTTTGATTTTTTGAAGTATGTTTGAAATCAGATCCACCACTGACAATAAGCAGAATTAAATTATTTTTTATCTTGCAGTTGATATTTGATCTAAAAGTTTGATCGTAAGTTTGCAAATGGATATTTAAAGTAAAAATTTGGAGGATTTCAGATTCGACACAGTGATCTTGCAGAAACGATTGCCTTTTTGCCTTCGAACTGTAATAGTAAAAGACTAGGAAGAGTCATCTTGAAAGCAAGCTATTTATAAATTTTTCCGCGCTTATTTGAATTACAGATGTTAATCAAGTGATTAGTAAGGATTAGTTAGCTACTTAACTGACGTGACGCTTAAATCAACAGTAAATTATTTATGATAAAGTTTATACCACAACAGTTGCTTATTTCTGCTGAAGAATTTACTGTATAAAAATGTTGAAGCGATTTACGGTATTTACTGAAGTTATATTACACAAACGAGTCTTTTTTTATATTTTTATAGCTGGCTTTTATATCAAAGACAAGGCTTGAAATTTTTCTGGAAAATTTTTTAATATATTTTGTTGAAATATTTGTGCAATTATACAATTTGTGATAATTGCACAAGTTAACTGCAGAACGTAAATTTCAATTTTCAGGCGATATCAACGAACATGATGGATTCAGAGCGTAACTTGAGAAAAGCACTTGAAACCGCATATAACGGCATTAAATTTAACGTACTTTGTACGCAAAATGATTTTGGTTACAGTATTCAGACAAAATTATACTGCAAAGTTATAAAAAATGGTGTCAGTTGCTTAGTATTTCGATGAAATTTAGTGCGATAGAAATACTTTTCTTTAGAGTGACTACGTATTAAATGCGAGAAAAGTTTCTAACTTATCGTTTCACGTGCTTGCAATATTATGCTTGCGCTGAAATCACTTAATATGTACTAGAAGATATAGAAAAGTACTTCAACTTTGAACTTTGAACACTTAAATTAAGAAATTAAAAAAAATTATTGGTTTTATTTATTATCAAATCAAATAATACACCGATAAAGAAGGTTGCAGCCACCACATTATCATTTCAAGTTTTTTTATTTTGATAACATTTTTACGATAATAAAGCCAAATTAAGGTGTTTTGAATATTGTACCAAACTTTGTGCAATGTTATACAAAGAAGTGCTAAAATATTTGCGCAAAAAACTGAATTTGAATTTGTTCTCGTAATTTATATATTCATCCATTACTGTCACTTTTCGTGCTATTTGAATTGCAGTAAAGATTCCTCGAAATTCTTTTGTTGCAATACAGATAAAAAGAATTCATTTGATTGAATATTCAACAAAACAAGAACTTCCATTCGGATAACAAGAATCGCATTCGTTTATTTAGACTAAGATCTTTTGAATTTTATCAAAATTTGAATTTATCGAAAAATTTGAATTTATCGAAAAATTTGAATTTATCGAAAAATTTGAAAGGAAGAATCTAAATGGATTAATCACGTTTGAATATCAGAGCACAAAAATTATTAAACTAATTTGAACTTGTCACTTATTAAATTGATTATTCATATGAGATCATGATCTATAGATCATTTTTATCATTTGTCGGCAACAAAATGAAATATGAGACTTTCCAAAATGAATTGCTTTAATTGTTTAATCATTCACAGTTGCATAGTTTTATTTATAACTATTTACTTTATCAAATGAAGAGCATTTTCAGTAGAGTAAGAATACTTCCTGGCATTTGCCATTCTTTGGTACGTGTAATGAGTTGAAGAAAAATATAACTTGCAAATGAAAGTAACAATTTGGATTAGTTGTATAATGCTGTGTAATTTAAATATATTTTATTTTATTTATTATTTATTAAATTAAAACATCAGTAGAGGAAGCGTCGGACGCATTATCTTCTTTGGCGGAGATATCATCGTGGAAGCTTATCTTTGCTTCCTCAACATCACCTGATGTCTCCTCCAAAAGTTCTGTAACCCACAACATGTAAATTAAAAGATTTGATGGAAATCGCTATTAAATTGATTTGTCAGCATTAAACTGGATTAATCACGTTTGGATATTATAGCATAAAAATTGTTAAACTCAACTTGAACTTGTTACTTATTAAATTCATTTTTCATAGCAGATCATAATCTATAGATCATTTTAATTAGGTATGAAGATGAATTACTTTTAGCAAATTGGTCTATCAACTATTGTAGTAATTACATAACGCACCTTTGTTAATGCGAGTCAGATGAGAGTCATCCTTGCTAATGCGTCCAGATTTAAAGGCTTTGATGAAATCTACCTCATCTACTAGCACATGATCCCACTCGGTCGAGCTTGGTATTGGGTCCTGATTTGACACTAAGCAGTCCTCAGGTGAATCGTGAGAATCTGTACATAGAATGCCCCTACTATTCTTTTAAATTAATCAAGACTGATCAAAAATGATCTGCTCAAATGCAATATTCACAATGTCTAATGCTTGCCGCAAAATATTGGTAGATTGTATGTGGCACTATTCATTTTTAAATGTTTTGGTGCAAAATTTTCTGATCTCCAAGTACTTGATTTTGAAATATGCATTGTGTTTACTAATAATGAGAGGTAGAAAGTATAGAAGTGATGGAATAGTTAACGTGCATGGGTTGAAATCACGCAATCGTATCAATTATACTTATTGATATGGCTTCTGATAAAAGTACTGCAGTCGTACTTGCTTGTGATTTTGTATATTGCCCGAGAATAGCACTAAACCGCGCTCCATCATTTTCAGTGAGGCGCCCATTTCTCACAGCTTGGATCACATCAATCTCGTCAACCAAAATATCACCTCGAACAACTGCTTCAGCCAAATCAGACATAGTTTCCTTTTCTTAGATAAGATCAAATATCAGTATCGAAGAAGAGAGATCCAAATGATTTACCGTACCAAACCCGTATATAATTTGCCTAGGTAACTTCTGCGATTATCCCACCCACACCCTACAGATTTCACACAAATAATAAAAACAATAGCATTTTTTAGTTCATTTATAGTGTTTGGAAAATGAAATTTACATATTTAATTCTTTATGTGATTATCCATTTTAGTAGCACTCAATACGAGTAGTATTTAAATTTTTAGAAGTTTCTGCTAAATAGAACAAAACAAAAACCATTAAAATTAAGTCAATATCAGTATTTGCAACTTAGTTCTTTAAAAAGCATAAATACAAAGAAGCGGAACGTAAAAAATAAGATTGATTATAATATTAATTTAATTTACATTTACATTCTAATTCAGATAACTTTAGTACTGTTTATTCTAATTAACATTACTTCAATACACAGTAAGTTTCATAGTAATTTGAAGACTAAATTCTAATAAAAATTGCATTCAACTATTGCCTGACCCGTAACTCTTTATATATGGTTCGTAATTTTAAAACTACAATTTTTTATCTCATTATTGCATGCTTACGTTGAGACTAATGAATGTAACCAAATAACTTCTAGTACAATCTGTACAAAAACTGAATGATGTACAGTGAGAAAAAGATCAGATCATAAATTTACGGGTCTCTATGACTAAAAATGAATTCTACTTTGCTAACTTACTATAATTAAAACAGCGGAACATGTAAAATCAATCACAAATTGAAGAATCAGATGCATATATCATCCATTATCTGATAAAAGTAGTTAGTTGCATAATTGTTGATAACATTTTATATTGTACTTCTGCATTATATCAGCAAAATTTATTTGAGCAAAAATGTTACAGTAACTTTTAATAAAAGTTAAGCAACTACTTAAGCTATCACAGCACAATTTTGAGTGAAAACTACTGAAATAAGCAACAGTTCTTCAAACTTAAAAAATACGATACATGTAATCATATGTATTCCAAGTATGATTAGTACAGAAAGCAGATAAAGTAAATATTATGAGCATCAGTACGCGCAACATGACAACTACCAAGTATCTGAAAAGCTCAGAATAAATACAAAGACTTAATAGATAGTAAATAATAAAAATAACTGAGATACAATAGCGAGTTTCATGAATCAATTTCAGAAAACCTGAGCTAGCAAGAAAGATCTGAATATTTTTGTTTCAAATAAAAAAACAGAATATCCATTAAAGTTTTTTTTTTTTAAATTAATAACCAAAATATTATTAGTTTCTGTTTTAATAAGTTGCGCACAGCAATTGTTTTTTATTTTGTACTTCGAAACGTTAGACAATTTTGGCAGTTATGCATTTTCATGTTTTTTCTGCTTGAAACAATGACAAATCGCGATCGTTTTAATACACAACAAACTTAATATAACTGTAAGTTATCATGAAAATCAGTTCAGTAAACTAAAACAACAAAAACAAAGAAGTCAGCAGTAAATTAAGCTGTATTTGCTACGAGCAAGATTTTATGCGCATGCAAAGTCATCTCAAATAGAGTGTTTCCACATCCTTTAGCACTTTATGAGTTGATTTTGTGATGAGTGTTACTGAAAAAACAGATCCGTGCACATATTTTCAAATTAATATTAATAGTAAATCACACGGGGTCAATCAAATTAAGTGATTCAAGTAGCTAAATAGCTGTAACCATTGTCAAGTTTAGTTTAGTAAAAAGAGCCGAAAAATGCATGCAGAAAAGCCTTATGTTCAATGAAGCTCAGAAAACAGGCCACATTTGAATTGTTTATTTCATTACACAGAAATTTAATGCTTGGTTTAGAAGCAATAAAAGACTCAAAGGATTCTTCATAATACCGAAATCACTGAAACCTTACGGACTCGTTAATGAAACTATCGGTGATGATGATAAAAATCTTAAGTAACGGGCAATAAAAGAACCTAAATTTGCATACAAGTATTGTTTCCAATCTAAACAACTGTTTGCCTTTCTAATGCCTCTATAAAAAATGAAATTATCGGTATAATTTTTGCAACAAAAGTTGTAACTAATAAATATTTGCATAACATTGGACATATTTTTAAGAATTATTTGCATATTGCCATACCTCATTAAAAATGGAGTCACCAATGCAAGCATTCACATGAGCTGAAACAAAATTAAGTTTAGAGACGAAGCTAACCTAAAAATATATACTAACAGCTACTCAACACTATATAACGTCTCTCACGTTACATATAATCAAATTCAGAAGTTTATAATTCTAATCACAAAACTTATTTTAGTTCTTATATATTCCTACATATTCCGTAAAACTAAAATTTTTTATTTATTGCCAATGACTAAAAAGCTTGCCTTCATGTTCACGCACATAGCTATGCACGAAGGCTTTTAGCTATTATTGGCAATAAATAAGAATTTGTAATTTTAATATTTAATCATGACTACAAAAGGAACAGAAAGAAACCTCGACCCGAACTTGAAGAGTTAAAAATCATATTCTGTCTTCTGCCTCCATGTTTTCTAATCAAGCTTTCTTTGCTTCTTCTTTCACTCCAATTACTTTGTCTATTGGATTGTTCAAAATTAATTTCTGCTTTATTGAATGTGCCAAAGTTCTTCTGGTAATTTGCTGCTTTACTATGTCCAAATCCTTGATATCTACTATCACCATGACCCGAAAAGCAATTGGCATTTCTAAAAATGTAATTTTTGTAATGTCTTCAAGTTACAAGCTAGCAAACATTGTTTTTGTACTTTAATACAATTACATAAATGCGCAATAAAAAAGGACTTGTACCAAAATGATTAATTTCAAAGTTACCGCAACAAAAATATAAAACCAAAAATTTTATACCGATTAATATTGCTCAAAAAAACTATACCTTGCGATATTAGCTCCACTTTTATTCCCTGATGATCTGTCATCAAGAACACTGTCACCCTGACCAAAATGTGTAGGAATTACACTTCCTTGACTAGAGCTATCTATATCTCCAACATTGCGCATTTTACCAAATATATCAGGCGCCTTCATTCGATTTGAGGCGTTAAATTGACCAGAACGTGACCTAGATACGAGATAATAAAGCTTATCATACTTTTCAAGAGGAAGAATTTTTAGAGTGAAAAAATTTTGACTTCAAATTTTTAGACTATTAAATGGATTTAAAATAAACGTCCATGGGTACTATAAAAAGTAAGCAAAGTTGAAAAACTGTATTTTATTTCATTTCTATCTTTTCGAGAACTGTATTTTATCCCGTTTCCGCTTAAAAATCGAACTACTGAAAATATCATCAAAATTTCAAATTTTACCATCTATTCAAAGACAAATTGTTGGCTGTAACTGGATTCATCAATGCATTGCTTCCCAATGTCTTTCTAATACAGACATTTCTTCCAAAAGCTTCCTCAAAAGCTCCGTCAGTGTATTGGAATGATGCAAATAAAGGCCATGGCACAACCGAACGACACCGAAGCCCTGTTATACCGTATTGCTAGTACCGTGAAGAAGTGAATTGCAATATGAAAATTATTCTACACCACATATATAAAAATGCAGTATATGTTATCCAGTAAAAACATTTCATATTAATCATTTCTTATAAACTTTGATAACTATTTAAACTGCATCTAAATCAGCCTTTGTATACTACACATAGTCATACACTTCACGTATTAATTATTTGTTTGGAACTTGGATAAATATAATTAGCATGGGTCAAAGCATGTAACTCTGAATCTGGACATTTCCATTCTAAACTCTAAACATATAATCAGAAGAACGTACAATTTCCATGATCATTACTTAGCGTGTTGGGTTTATTAATGCCTGTTACATTTTCTTTGCTATACAGTGGTTCAAAGTGTACGTTGAAAATGTCATTCTCATCTTTTGATTCGATCGTCAAATGATACTCATCGCCTTTCTCCATCTTCTATATTTTTCAAATCATTTAAAATTACAGTCTTGTCAACTCAAAGAAAAGTCTATTATACATTGATATAAAAGAAATCTTAGCTATTTTAAAATCAGGACAAAATTTAACACTTTATTACCTGCACGAGATTACCACGTTCCACATTTCCTCTGAGTCGACAGTGTAATAGAGCTACTGGTAATGTAACAACATCATCTTTCTGCAGTTCAAGCAGTGCTTAACAACATTAAAACAGCAAAGTTGTTTACAATTTTAAGGTCATTAATGTATTTTTGATGTCAAAGAAAATGTCCGTCCTTTAATGTTCATTATAAACACTTGAAAAACGTGTAAAAAATACGTGATCTTTGACTTGAGATTTCCGAGGAAAAATTTTAATGCTTAGTCTTAACTGAATTAGGTATTTTTAAAGTAAAACTTGAAAAAACCAGACATCTGACTTTTTATAAAGATTAATAAATGAGTGTAATAGAAGAGAAGAATGCGTACGATATATCATGCCTTCAGAACTTGTCTCATGTTTTTTACAAATCTGTAGCAAATATTACAAATTTAAATGAACCTCGTCAATCGTTGATATATCGTACGCATTACTATACCCAATCCATTTGCAAAAACCATAATCAACTAGGTAGACCAAAAATCTGAAGATTTTTGTGCATTAACTAATCCAGTAATACTTGGTCTATAGTAAATTTTGCATTCATTTATACTCAAAGTACTCAAAAATAAAAGTATTTATAAAACCCATACATATTTTAAAACTTAATTTAGTTGACAAACTGCGCTGAATTTTACAAATGTGAGGGCACTATTGCAATTTTTTTGTTTGAAAAATAAAAACCTAACAAATATTTTTTCATGAAAGACTCCTTTCCTTAATCAAATCTAAAGAAAAACATTTTGTTTCTAAAATTTGGTAAGTTTGCTTTCTGATCATACTTTGAAGTAGCATTGAAAAACTTGATAATTTCTCCACGACAAAGACAACGACAACCGCTATCAATACTGGTTCTCACTATACAACTCATTCCAAAGAACCGAGATACCAGTGGTAATTGAAATTGTGGGAAAGTACTATATCTTTGTCGTCCTTCATGAAGTACCTAAACAGCATTACTAACAAGATTTAAAAGAAAGTCACTTTGCAAGCGTAATTTATTATGCTCACTTTTTCGATTGTGGTGAAGATGCTGGGTTCAAAAACCCAAAATGTATCCCTTGAAGATGGGTCGACTTCATCAAAACGAATTCGGACGGAGACAGGGTATGTATTTGGTGTAAAATAGTTAAAAACACTTTGCTTCTAGAAAAATATGAGCAGTAATGAAATCAAATGTTCTTCTACAGAATTAGAACTTATTCTGATCTAAAATGTTATTTACGAATTTCATGATAATAAAGCTTTTTACTCGATTCTATCAGCACAAATAATTATGCTGTGAATCTTCTAAATATGTTTATTTTGCAAGATCACATGTTCTGCTAATAATTTTGTTGAATATTTAAATGAAAAAGTTTTATAATTGTTGTCAAGCTCAATTACAAGGAAAACAAAGCAGAAATGACGCAGCTATTAAACTTACGAGTCTTGGCATTCCACTGCTCATACTGCTTAGCTTATCTGAATATGAAAACGATTGAGTTCACTTTTATTTTTTCTGAATCTTTAGAGAATGAGATTTGAAATATTATCAAAAAACGGACCATAGTTAAGCAGGGAATAAGGAAGGACTTTACGGTATACTCGTTTAAATGACACAGTGTCATTATTCATCAGTACTCGATTTTTGTCCGGCTTCTGAAATTAATTTTAAAACCTTCACAAGTTTTTAGCTAGTCATATCCGTCCAAATGATACCAGAAATCATTTACATTATTCCAAAAACTAGCGGCTTGCTTGTCATCACGATTGTGTACCTTATTTTCATACTTGTCAACCACACCACCTAAACGAGTCGGGTACTACATAAAGTTTTCCATGTTAACATTAACATTACGAACTGTTTTTTGTCATATTTTTATGTAATTTTGTCTCTAAAATTTTTAGAAGCTAATAAAGTTTGCATAAAATTAGATCTCATCAGAATTGTTCTCCTTACAATGCTAAAAAAGTATTACTTTACGGCTGGCTTTGGGAAGTGTGATGAATGAGTAGGAAGCCATCTATTACCAGAATGGAACTCAAGAAAATAGATTGAAGGAGATTATCAGTTTGTGATTAATTTCAGAAATCATAAAAAAACCATTTATTTGCCTATAATTCTCGTCATTTCTGAAACTCTTCTTGTAATACGCTGAGGAATTGCAGCGATCACCAAACAGTTTTCCAGTCTGAAAGGGTGATAAAACTCGATCGTTAAGGTGTTCAGAACCTGGAACTATAAAACCATATTTTAAAACATCAAATCTTTTTTTCTATCAAAGAACAATAAAGCTGTTGAAAGTAAGATTGAAGCATTAATAAAAGCATACTTTCAAATACAAATTTCGAACAGTGCTGTGCTTTTGCTGGCATAAAACTGATATCTTTCAATTCTGCATATCCACTGTTTTCATATGAAATAAGCAATCGACCCTTTACGCATAATCCGACCGAAGGGATTATAGCGAGGTTACCTGCCAAGTTTTATCATCATCACACTGATAAATTTTTGAAGTAGTTTTTCGATAAGTGATAAAAAACAAAACTCAATACGCAGAAGAAATATCTGATCAAACTACTCAAGCAGTAAAAAATTAGACCGTTGATGCAGCGACACTGATGTCCAACAATTTTATTCGCAACCTTACGCTGCTCTTCTCCAGCATCAATAACTAAAACAGGACACAAACGGCTAGGTTTCACTTCATCATCTGAAGTTGAAGGAAAAAGTGCAGTTCCATCAACTTCAACATCGATTCCTTTGTCAATTAGATGAACCTTAAAGAATCTTTAGCATAGATCCTTACCAATAAAAAATCTTTTCTTCTAAAAACTAATGGTCAATAGAGCCGTAACAAATTTTCATATGTCTATTACAGTTAATTTTCCCCGAAAAAATGGTGAGAAAACAAATTCTTCTTAGTAGCAAACGATTAATATGCGTGCTCTTCTACTACTTATTCACAACTGGAATCAGAAATAAAACAAACTTTCGTTAGTCTTCTCTTCTCGTAATTTTTTTTTGCTCTAACACTTTCCACATATTGTCCGACACGAATAGTAAAGTTATCTACGAAACATGTCATTAAGGTGTCAGAATCATGGTTGCATGCAGAAATCGGTAGCTCAGTAACTTTATCGAAGACCATCCATACCATTTATATACATATATATATATATATAT
>UYYF01005054.1:2216-15285 GCA_900618365.1 Thelazia callipaeda
TTAAGAACATGTTCTATACAGTAGGTATAAAGTGTATTTGGGTATTTATGGTATCACATTCTGCAATTATTCTTTAAATTGTAAGATAATATAAAAGAATTAAGAGACCAGGATGCAACATTGGCAAACAAAACAATGAACGGAAAGTGCCTGTGAGGCATGCATGACGTTAATCAGGATTCTGCCTCGGTCAGATTTATTGCACTAATAGTTTCTTTCACTTCTGTCTTCTTCTTCTTTCTTGTCCGTTTTTCAATCTAAAAAGTAACCAGTAAGACTAATAATTCATTGGGACTTGTATCTTGAATTGAAGTATTGCATACTCGTTCGATTTCTTGTTCTGTTGGAACTGGTAGAAATGGATTCACATTTAAAGCAAAGTGAGCATCGCCCGGTAAAACCATCAAAAGTGCCCGATTGATGAAAGGACCTGGAAAAGATTTCGATATATATAAAATCAATACTTCAATCATGACTATAAGTTAGTGTAAGGAAAGACCCTTAGGTCAATTATTACACTAAAAATTTGATTCAATAAATGTTTAATAACAAAGCACAATAATAGTAAAGAAAGTCTTGAATTTATTGAGCAAATGAAATAGACCTTTACTAATCTATTAGTTTCGATATGTTTTATGCGATTTCCTTTCCGTAATAAGCAAAGAGTCCATCAGTCATAAAATGCAATTATTAAGCTAAATTAAAGAACTCACCCAAAGCAGGATTGCGATGCTTGCATAGAGCTCCAATTACAGATGCAATATTCGCTTCTAGTTCTTCATCAGTCATTGACAACTGGGAATGGTCAAAACTGTCTAACCTTTCTCAGTCATAAGAATGCGAATGTGACAAAAACATCGAAATTTCATGCTTCAGTTTAAAATATGTGGTGATAATTCATTTAAACTACTTTAACTTACTCGTCCTACGACAGTATCACATAAACCCCATATAGGTATAACTGGATCACCTCGAATCGTCAACTTGACGCCGTCTCTGAACTTACCGACACTTTCTTGGAAATCATCACTAAGGCCACCTAAAAAGTGACTTGCATATGTTTTCGGAATCAAGTAAAAAGTCCTTTACTTGGTTCGAGTTGTTTCATTTTAAAATGAGATAAATATTGGTATGCATGTTATTTGAATATCCTAAATGAAGAATACATTTAAATCTAGATTTCTAACACAAGAAGATAATGAAGAGATCCAGTTGCAAGATTCAGCAACAAACAGAAGTGAATTTTTTTGAAATGGATTAGCCGAAAATGTTTAATGATTAACTAGTGGCACCTGAAAAATAATCTTTACAACATATAGATCTTCCAAACATTAAATTCGTACCGTTGATCCTGTTTGGGAAACGTGACTTTAATAATCCTCGTAAAGGTAAAATACTAGACGCCATATCTGTATGGGCTACGCAAAAGTCGTAGTCATCAATGCGAAACATCCCTTTGATTATCTGGATACTTATGAACATGAAGAATGATCAGCTATTTATAAGCAACTAATTTTTCATTTAGTAGCAGCATGACTATATTAAAATTATATGTGAAAATAATGTATATTTAATACTCATCAATCCAAATATATTAGCAATACGCAGTGAGAAGCATGCCTTAAAAAGTGAATGTCGATAAAAATGCAACACTCATTTTGTGACAGGAAGATTTTCTTAGAACTTAAAATTTCAAAAAATTTTATTTTTGCAAAAATGGGAGGTAAAAACAACAGACGAAGATAAATCTGAATATATTCCAATTTATCCACCGAAATTTTTTTATACTGAAATCAGACCAATTAGATTTCGTTTTTCAACTTCATAGTAACAAATACTTCTCAAACCTTTTTAATCATATCAGGACCTAAAGCTATTTCGGCGCCTGCTTCAACAGCTGCGTCTCGATTACGCTGTTCCGAAGCAAACGCCAAAATTGTTCGCTTTTCGTTGTGCTTAAAAGGATATGGAATTGGCACTACTTCTTCTGAATCGGCAACCATCTTCGTCTATAACATTAAAATTAAGTAAAACAAGTAAACATATTTGTGCTATGTTTTAAAGTATACCTTTTTCTCTGTCGCCATGTTAAGCTCCATACGCAAACGCACTCGAGCATTTGGATTATTATAAATTGATGGTTGCTGCATTTCTCTATAAATTTTGGACCAATAAATAAATTTATGCATCTGATAAAGAAAAGTCACTTCCCGTTAACACATGCGTTTTTAGACAAAATTATTACACAAAACTTTGATATACACTATAATAATTTCGAAGATGATGTGAATGTGATTGAAGTGCGTAAATTTTTCACCTGTGCATTTGTAACGCTTCTGAAACTGAGTAGTACTGAGTTTTGTAGGCACTTCGAATGAAAATATTTGTTGTTGGTTTATCAGGTAAATGTGCTTCTTTTCCTGCATCCAGTCGACCTGGGAACTGTTCTGAAATTGAAGTCCTGAAAACAAATAAATATAGTATTTTTTTCAGAAGTCACATACTTAATTTTACTCTTCACAGTAAATTATTAACTACATGTTTCTCATCCGTGATATCTTTATCCTTTGCATAAAACTATATTTCTTCCGCTCCGCTTCTTTTGCTTCTCGTTTCAATCGTCTTTCTTGTCTTTCTTGTTTAGTGAGACCTCGTTTCAAGTTCCTCTTACGACCTGCAAATTAATTTTGAATAGAAAGTTTTTCCCTTTCTTCAATAATCGACAGTGAACGTATGTATACTCAACATGATTATTTTATTTTTCGAAAATAACAGAGAAATGACGATGTAAACTCAACATGATTGTTTATTAGTAGATATCCTTATATTATTTTCTAAATTTTCTAACACTATCAACGTAACAGTAGAAATGAGAAAAAATCTGAAATAATTACTTACAAAATTTAAGACTGGTGAATCTGCAGAAATGGCTTAAACAATAAGAAACATAGCAATACGTTTTATATGACGAGTAATAATTTAAAAAATTATGACATACTTGACGTTTTGAATCTTACCTCGATGTTGCTGTAGTCCCAAAATAGATGGAAGAAGTAAAGTGACATTTGAAGATGCTATTAATGCCCATTTGCATGGATGTGCAGCAGACACTACTGCATTCCGTATCATAGGAAATACCATTAATATGACTGTTTATTCCTGCAAGTGAATTTACGTCAGATTTCACGATTGACGAACAATCATAATTCCATCATCTCATATACTTCCTTGCGTTAGCAACGCGAGAAACAACACGCAAGAAGTATATCGAATTCTTCTACCATTATAAGCATTAACATTTTTTCACAGAATAGTCGAAAATTTTCTGATCTTCGACACAAAAATTAACAAGACTGACACCGAGTACAGGTACAAAGAACTTTGAAACTCCTTACTTACTGACAGTAACGATCAGGAATAACGGAAGGAAAGCACCATGACCTTTGTGAATGGCAAATAATTTAATGTCGAAGAAACTTGGAGAATAATGACTGTTTATTCTCCAACTTTGAAACTCCTTACAACTTCGAAAAAGCCAATAGAAAAAAATACATCCCATTCATATTCACACAAAATCTAATTTTATGCACAACTTCGAAAAAGCCAAAACTGCAAACATGATATTGACAATAAAATTACTGGATTTCGCAATCTCTTGCACGACTGGAAGGTAAAGTAAACTGATACCATAATCAATTCCACTGAGCATTCCTTACAGAATGGACCGGAAATTGTAACGCGTTTCGCCCTACAACAATCAATAACACTGGTTTCAGTTTCACCTTTCTAGTAACACTTGCCGAAAACAAAGACATCATAAATTCTGTATGGCAAAAGTAATTTCAAAAGAGAGAAGTATTCCATGATCTAAAAGTATTCTACGATCCTTGCAATAAATTTTTTCAGTGTTACAACAAACTTTTCATATATATCAATCAATATCACACGGAGGTTATTCTATTTTATGCATTATTGATTCTGGCGCTATTTCGCATTGCGGCACTATCGTTGTACTCACCTCGCACTTAGTTTCGCTGCGCTAATCTCCGTGGCTCCGTCTTCGTCGAATCCTGGGGCTGATCGAATGAGATGTTTACATTTTTTTGAGAACTATCGATTGAATGCATGCCTAGACTAATTAGTTATACTGACCTCCGAGTACCGTTTGTGGAAATTTGTCACTATCCCAACCCAAGTAATCACATAAAGATTTTGGTTCTGCTTTTCATCTCTGACCCAAGCTTATTAGCCAGTAAGTCATATTTGCGTTTTTTCGGTCTCGACTTCTGTCAACCTGTCCTGGTCATTGATACCAACCCCTATCAGTACTTCGTGTATCTATCGTGTATCATGATATCCGATCGGTCCTTACTTGTTTTTATAGCTGTCCTTACTCGCGTATCAAACGACTTTGATCTCCACGTTTTCATAGCGACGACTTCCTGAAACAGTGGCTTCGAATGCTCTAGAATGCTTCCAGACCACACTTCTAAGAAGAAGTGCTAAATAGATGCATCGCAGGACCTCATTGTGTCTTATAGTATAGTCGTAATATAACATTTCTTCACAGTGTTGCTAGATATCCACCGTCTTCACATGTTCCCTACAATGAATATTGGCTCATACCTTACTCAGCTCCATACATATTTCTATTTTGGAAATAACAGTTTTGCACTTCATCATGTAGAGCAGCGCTTCCGTATCCACATGAACCAGCCATTGATGACAGCTTATTCGTCTGCCTCTTGATTACCTTTACCCTTTATACTTTACTATAGAAGAGCGCTTTCCAGGTTGCTAATACAATTTCAACGGTTCAATTTTTTGCAAGGTTGTATTTACTCTGAAGGTAGAGCACAATAACTTCTAAGTAGCCCTCTCCAGCTTCAAAATCGCTGCACCTTTAATGATATAAACGCGGTATTAGTTATATACCACATTAAAATAACACTCTTTTAGATCCCATATTATATAATGTTTATACGGAATGTGATAAACGCTTCATTCATAACAGTAACTTACTCAACATTTTAACAAAATAGGGCTAACGGAAAATGTTTGCTAATTACGTGAGATCATTATAATAAGGATCTGCTGCCTGATCTATCGAATCGTAACAAAGACGATGACTTTCAGATCAAATCTACAAACTCAAATTCATTTATTTCTAGTTATTATTTACATATGAACCATAGTAATTATAAAATAACTAATTACTGCAGTAATGGTACGGGAATATTCCGAATTATCAAATCTTGCAATTTCATTCGTGCACTTGTTTTCTTAGGAAATTTTACAAAAGTGCAGAATTGCAGGCATTGCAACATATCATTCATTATTCGCATTCGAGAAAGGACAACTTTAAATATGTATTTCATGGGACAAAAGTAAACTAACAGAAATGAAAACAACGAAAGGCTTTCAAATCTCAAGTAACTCTCCAGTATAAGGCATAGCATAAATTATAAGTAATCTCAGTGATAGCAGCAGCACTGACATGATCAATTTGCCAAGAGTTACCAACAGACTAATGATTATTTAGCCTCATCTTGGACAATATTTGCAACAAAATGCAGAGAAATATCAAAGAGGTGCAGTTACTAAAACTGAAGTATAATTGACATACTGTCATGAGAATGCACAACAGGAAAGAATGAAATTCATAACATAAAAGAGAGAAATACAGCAAATTTTACAGTTCACGAGGTAATACAAACGACGTAAACTTTCCTATCCGATAGGAAATCGCTCAAAACTCAAATTCTACCGGTACTAGCACTTGAAAAACAGCTTGAAACATTAGGACTACGTCATGCAACATGCGCTAATAAGAACAATGAAATCAAAAAGTTGAAAGGAACTTTGAGTTTTGAAAAACTAAGCAAGCATAGAAGACCAAAAACAAGTTACATAGAAGAGGAAAACACAACAAAAGTATCTTTTCTGTGTAAAATCACTGCCATGAAATCCTTAATACGTCATAAGAACCACTGCTTCCTCGACCAATGTTAAAAGAATTTTAAGAACCACCCAATATACTCACCTACACTACATATTGAAATGACTAACAAGTTGACTGAAAGACTAAATCTTGCTGGGTACCGAAATAAAGCTGAAAATGTATTGAATTACTAATTTCACATGTTTTACAGTTCGATATTCACCAAATTTGCGTTTCTTATGTCTATAACTACATCAATCAAAGAAAAATCAAACTTGTACTAGGTTATAACACAATTTATATGTATTGTGATCTCAAAATCCTCGAGATTAGCTTACCCGTCTCCAATGGCTAATATAACGTGCTGCAGAAGGGCATGAAAGTATACATGAGGTTTTCAAAAAAGTTAAGCCAGGTAAATAAAACACCAAATAACAAAAGATACAAAAAAATTACAAAAGATTTTAATGACAAATACTTCGGCAAATGACTCATGCAACTGAAAAAAAAATTTAACAGATCAAACTTTCTCAAAAAATTTATGCACAATTGGTCGATCAATAGGCTATTCTAAAGAATAAAAAATTGAAAGACATTGCATGAGTTTTAGTTTCCAAAACTGTCTAAAAAGAACTGTGAAACGCAAAATAATCCCTAACATCAATCACCTTAGCAAAGTAAAATGCACAAAATGACAAGTTGATTTCTTCATTTAAATAAGTAATAACTGTGAGCGACTGAGAAAAACTAAGAGAAAGGATAAGATTGAACCGAAATTACAGAACTATACAACATCCCTGACTCTGTTTTATGCGTATATTTTGAACATAATTCATTTCACGTACGATTTCAGCAAATACTGTGTTCACGTTCTGCGCACTTTTTGCTGAGCATTCCGTAAATGGACAAGACCAGTATTCTGCTAAACCAAGACCATCTTCTGCGCGGACCTCAAAAATACTAAAAAATATAGACGATTTTTTAAATAATATCTAATTTAATGCTTAGAAATTGGCTTTCATTGCATCGACTAAAACAGGTTAATGGAATGAGTTATGTAAGAACAACAAACTTTAAAACTGAATACAAAGATCTGTAAAATACTTACTTGCCGCTGATGAACTAAATCACATTTGTTGCCCACCAATAAAATAGGTACTTGATCGGTGCCCTAAAATAATTCATCTATCTTTTCAATTTTTATAAACTTCTTATTTACTCGTTTTCTAAACAATTCACAATTTCGAATAAAGCTAAGGGAGCTTCCTGATATGAATTAATACAAATCTCGAGATTTTAATGTCTTTTAATAAAAATAGTTCTAATGGACAAGAGCTACTGATGAATCATTAAAACCAAGTTGCAAGTTTTTTACAAAATAGTAAAATCTAGTAAAATACCTTGACCCTAACAATTTGTTCTCTCATTGTCTTAATGTCATGGAAAGTTTGTTGACTTGTTATTGAATAAACCACCACGAAACCTTGCCCATTTTTGATATACAAATCACGCATTGAGGCGAACTGTTCAGTGCCTGCAGTATCGAGAATTTCTAATACACACGGCTGCCCATCGACCTAAATTATGATAAAGTTTCTAATATGCTTAAAAATAACTGAAGTTCTTCGGTAATTGATAAGAAGTATTTTTGTATTAAATTGCTATACGTAGTAAATCTTCATTAAAAAAATAACTTTCACCATATAATTAAGAGTTAAAACTGATATGACCTACATTTATTACCTGTCATTTAATAAATTTTGAGAAAACTATACGTTAGTCATTTGGCCCTAGTATTCTTTAGAATTTATAAATTATTCACAAAATCAAACACATGAGAAATATACTGCTTAAAATTTCTGTAAAAATGATATCGTTTTCAATATATGCAACGAGGAACAAGACCATTTAAAAATTTTTATCTACTTCAACGCTATTCGAAATCAAAATTTTTTTCTGGTACTTTTGTTCTATACTTGTAAATAATTTGTTCAAACCTCAATTTCTTTTCGGTAGAAATCTTCAATTGTCGGGTCATATTTTTCAATAAATGTATTTGAAACAAACTGGACCGTCAAGGCTGATTTACCAACACCTCCACTTCCGAGTACCACCACCTCAAAAAGGCATTAATACACCAAATACAGTTTATTAATTACAATTATCTCCAATTACTCTATTACTTATCAAAAATTTCAAAGCGATGAAATTTCATATAATCAAATCATCCTATCTACATAGCAGATGAGTAACACAAAATCTTCCCACAATAAGTTAATGAACATGCTTCACTAATGGAATCTTTCTCAGTATTTATATTATTTGACGCTTAAACAAAATGAAATCAACGTAAAGCAACTTACCTTGAACTCGCGCATACTCCGACAGGGTCACGATACAGAATACAATAGTTTTCATTCAATGCAGTTCGCCAAAATTGCTTAACCAATATCTTTTCTTCTCATAAATTCGAATGAAGTACTGTGATTATACTAAAATTAACTTGAAGGGAACGACTGGTCGTTCGAGATTTCTTACAAAAAAGAACGCCTGAAATTACACAAAACTTCCATGCATTTCACACGAATTAATCAGTATTTCATACCAGAAATATTTATTATATAAAAATATGATATTTTCATGCATTCGCAAATACAACTTCCACGAAAACCTTATAAAAACAACTATAAGCACTACAAATAGATGAAGCGGAACACTTAGCAAAACATCTATCATTAATAGATGGATAAAAACGGAAATGAACCAGAAAATTTCTAAGAGAATTGCAGACGAATAGGAAATAATACATCTTTTACAAATTATAACTAACATAAGTAACAAAAATAAAAATCAGGACAATAATTTCGGTTTACAAGTTATTCAATTATTAATAAGTTCGGATGGAAACAAATTTGTGACTCTCTTGAAAATTCTTATTTCTGCCCACTAATTTGATTTAATTGACCACATTAACAAGTCCACTGAAAGTTTGATAAATTTTATCAGCTCCCAATCTCTACCAGTCATGAGAAATTCAATGAAGACCTAAAAGGATTGATTTGAAACTAATAAATTGTGCAAATCAATTTTAAAAAAATAAAAAATTGTTCAAAATCGTTTTTCAAAAAATGTTGAGAAATTATTGCTGATGAATGAAGAATCATGGTTTAGTTGGAAGAGAATGTAATCATGGAATTAACAAAATCTATGATTTGAATTTCGCTCACCAATTGTTATGGTACAGCTCTGAATTAATTTCAAGGCTTAATATTTCGTTTAGAAATAGTGAAATAAGAAAAGGAGCAGAGATTATTGACATTAAAAAAGTATTAGCAATAGATTGAGAACAACTAATTACTGAGAAAAATGGAGATAAAACGAATGCAAAATTTATAAAAAAAACTGAGCAAAGATTGAGAAACTTCTGAGAGAGTACGGGTCTATGAAGTTGGGGAAAACAAAGAATGAAAAACAATACGGGTAAAAAGAATTCAAAGTCTTACAAGGAGATGGATAGTAATGAGAACACTAGGTTTGTAGATGAATTGCAATAAAAGTTACTAGGAGGTATGAATAAAGCCTTAAAGCATTTGTATTGGCTTTAGATTGGCCATTTGAATGGCTGTGGGTGTATCGTTCTCTTTCTTTCCATAATTGAGGAACTTAACGGGCCTTAAGGCATTCTCGAATAGGGCTTATTTTGTCAAAAGAATGGAAATATCTTACAATTCTCTAAGGGCCTGCAAGCATTGCAAGTTACTTGCTGCCTTTAGTAAATAACCCAGCAAGTGTCATTCATTTTTACATCAAAACCAGAATAATTAAACAAATTAACGTAGAGAAGTGTGAGAAGAGTAGCAGAGATAAGTGAAACTAACGAAGGACGACTGAATGAATGAGCAGCAGCGAAATGAAATGCAGCAAGTAACTGCGGGGGTGCATTTATTGTTCGTTTGTGTGTGCGCGTATGTACGTGTGTGTGTGCGTGTATTTTCAGTCTCTCAGTTTCATTCGTCCCTCATTATCCGTTGAAGGCAAAAAAATGGAATTAAGTGTTTCTAGTCAAGTTATCAATGCGTAATAATTAAAATAGTAAGGAAAATTAGAGTGAGTTAATGATAAAATTGGCATTTGAAAGCGGGAAACGTTGCAAATTGCTTGCAGTTTTTATAAATAAAAGTTCATGTTAAAAGCTGAACAAAATTCGTTCGAAAAATGAACTAAATGCAAACGACGCCAGTAATAATTACAAGTTCACTCAGTCTTGCTTAATAAGTGAGTGAATGGATAATAACAAGTACTTGCTGTCAGTTTCGAATTCTAACTCACTGGTAATAATCAGAATAGGACTCACTCAAGCCTTCTTTTAAATCCGTTTGATTGGCTTATGTGAGCTAACTTTGATGTCCAATTTGCCTGCCTTATTTGATCTGTTTGAATTTCAAGGGGCTAACTTGAGTACCTCTCTCAGAAGTATTTGTAGTGTGTCAATAATGCATACGGGCAACATCACCTATCGTAAGCTGTAATTGCTGCTTTAGTTTATCTGACCTGCCAACTGATAGGTCAGGCAAAGTTTTCCGTTTGCTCTCCAGGTGGTCCCGATCGTAAAAGTTCCCCTTTGTTTATGTTTTGGCTAACTGAATTGTTTACATAGCCTTTCCTTATGCTTTACTTTTGTTGTGCATTGAATAGAAATTTCTAGTTTACCAAAAGTTATTAAGGTCAGTTTACTTGACCTATTGCAAAACTTCTTTTATGGGAAAGACTTTGAAAATGTTTTCATAAATAATAATTGATTTCCTTGAATTATTCTCTTAATATTTGCGTATAATATTTGCAACAGAGCAAAATATATATGAAAATAAGTGTTTTACAAGATTTATAAAACCCTATGCACAAATAGTTCTTCATGCAAGTATTGGTATTTATAAAGCGGGCATAGGTATTCCTTCCTATTATCTTTTGATAATCAATAAAAATATTTCTTTCAATGAACAGCAGGCATTGTTTACTTACTTGTGAGAATGCCAAATTAATAGCTTAGAAATCTGAAGCAAATTTGACTCCCAGATAATCTCAGAAAATAATTGAAAGTATTGAAAAAAGATGTAATACAACTGGAAGAAGAGAGGTATTAAATTGTTGAGAGAGAGTCGGTCAGGTCGCGCACATCGGTGAGAATAAAATAATCATTTTTTCAAACTAAATTTTGTAATAAACACGAATGATTTGCATAATAAATGGAGAAAGTTCAAGGCTGGCTTGGAATATTTATGTGCTTTGCTTTGTTTCCATTATTAATATCGTATAGTCATTCCACACACCTCATCACTCTTCTTCTTCAAGATGAAAAACGTGCGTTATCGACATTGCGCACGTATGAATTTAACAAGCAAGCGCAAGTTCTTTCGGGTATTATTTTTGCAGTGCTAAACTTACAAGTTTCTGACACCTTTTCTTTACAGCAAGATATTTTTGATAAAATTTATCCGGTGCCATTTAGGTCTTTGACAGCAGAATTATTTTGAGAAAGTTTTTAAAGAAAGACAAATTTTGTGTTAGCAAAAAGTATTGACCAAGATTAATTTATTGAGGGAAGGCAAAATCATAATTTTTTTCGAATTTTCGAAAAGTATGCATATGTGTTGCAGTTGAAAGAATTAATTATTACACGATGCTAATAGTTTCTTTTGAAAAGTAATATACTGATGAGAGATTTACAGTTTCTTAGTATTTCCATAAGTAGATGGAAGACAGACAAATCGATAAAACAATCATTCACTGTAATGCAAATGGAGTAGCAGAGGAGTTGGTCGTCATCGATTGCACATAAACTATAAGTATTAAAAACTAAATTATGTCTTGAAGAAATTCTATTTTCCATCTATTTTTACTTGCTGCGATTGTGACAGAGTATCAGTGACAAAGTGTGAACGGCCGTAATAACTATCAGTCAATACAATTTGATGGCAAAGAAAATTGCAAAAGAATTTCAGGATATCACAACTGTTACAGAATATTTTCTCTACATTTGTTTCCAGAATTTTCCGTTACTCTCAAACGATTCATGTCACGGAATTGACGACAGCAACATGGACAAGCCGTTTGCTATATACGTGATCAGTAGCAGAAGCTTTTAGATTAGACAATTAAGTGCAGTATATTTTCTGATTAAAAAATTAACGCGTACGTTCAGAGGAAAAAGTATTACAAGTGACAACTTTGTGCCCGCATGCATAAATAATATAATTAATGACTTTTGCATAACAACACCTCTGTTCGTATTACAGACTTTGTAGTACTCAGACAGTAGTATGAAAGTGTGACGAATAAACTGAAATAACGGTAACGGTCATATCTGAGTATTTGCTATCAGTGATTGGAAAAGCAAAGTGTGGATGGAAAATTCAAAG
The DNA here is from genome assembly GCA_900618365.1 of Thelazia callipaeda. NCBI lineage: Eukaryota > Metazoa > Nematoda > Chromadorea > Rhabditida > Thelaziidae > Thelazia > Thelazia callipaeda. Next base: position 14,574 of record UYYF01005054.1, read on the forward strand.
CGTTAGAGAAGTATTCTATGGAAATGAAAGTGACTGTTTTCTATGCATTTCTTACAAAAGTAAATAAATGCACTTGGTGTTTTCATATTTAAAAGACTTCGGTTGAGTAAGAACTGTGCTACGAAAGGTCAAAAAAGTCATTCTCACATTTCGTTTGCACACGCAAAAAGTTGTTGCAACGTTTGAAAAAGTAACTGTAGCCATTCGTTCCTTCTATCATTGCCTGTCATTTGCTTCTGCAGTCCGTTTTTCTATCACTTATTTATTTTACTACTTTCTTTACCCTCTGTAGATAATAATACTAAATAATAAATAATAGTAATACTAATTGTAATAACTAAGTAAAATATTACTTATTATTACTATCACTATTTGTTAACTTATGACTACTTGTCCTTGCTCGTCTATAACTTGTTGTTATTTATTATTTTTGTCGTCACCAGTCGGAAATTACACTTCTAATATCATAACTATCAATTATCAACACTGCTTTGAGTTTACTTAAAGCTTTTGCTAACTGAAGAATAATAATATGGCTAATAAGGAAAAGTAAAAAACAGTCAAAAGTAATTAGTTCTATGCAAGTGGTAAAGTTATAACAAATTTGTTCATCATTTTTGGAAAGAGTCAGTCGCCAATAAATAAATAGTCCACAAATTGTAAAAACTTTGATTGAGAAGGGAAACTGCGTGGCTTTTTATTCTCGACAAAA
>UYYF01005055.1:0-15569 GCA_900618365.1 Thelazia callipaeda
GCGAATATTGTTTCAAATGGAGTAGTTATTTTCTGCTTGACTGGTTTGACTGTTTCGACAATCTTCACATCTGCTAACTTCCTTCACCACTTATACATTTGCAGCGATATCTAATGCGTTTTAATTTTGCTGGTTGTATCCACATTTTATTTAACTTTGCATTCATGGGGTTTTCAGCACTCACGTTCCTTCTTTCACTGCATTCGACTTATATACACTATACTTAATGCAAGGAGAACACTAATCAGACATATTGCCACTATGCGTAATGAAGAACTGTCTTCCATTCAACGACAATTCAATCACAAAACGATGTGGTAAGTGCGTAAATGTGTGATCAGATTACATTCGAGATATACGCAAAAAATAATTCTGTGCACAACAGAGTGATTTATAGGTAGATGAGAAATGTATTACATGCCCACTTCAATATGTTAAAGTAACTTACAGAGCTAAGTAAGACTGCAGTGCAATTGATATAAGATATCAAATATCTGCATTGTAATCGTTTTCTCTTTCTGACAGTTGGCTGATTACTTTCCAAGACAGTATCAGTTGGTATTGCTAATTTGAAGCAATCAAATTTGAATGAATGGAAGCTTTGCTTGACAAAATAATAATTGATGGGTACTGTGTGTGTATTGAAGATTAAACTCATTTTATCATTGCTACTAAATCTATATGAAAAATTTTTTACCTTATTACAGAAGCAATAAATAATGAATAAGGCATAAAATACGGTAGTTTTCACATCTTTGGTTTCTGAATGAATTTAAATTTAACGAAGAAAAATTATTATGAGATGAAACGTAAATGGAAAGGTGACGATAAATTAATGTTAAAAATGTCTTGAAAGTAATAATCTTACGAAGATATAATTTCAGAAAAACATATAATTTGTATTGAATATATCAAAGATAACAATTGTCCCTTAAATCTATATGAAAACTTTTTTACCTTTTGATAGAAGCATTTCATTCATGTGTCATCGAAGAACGCCAAACACATTTGATGATTAAAAGTCACACAACACAATTTTTTTTCGGCACAACGCAACTTCAACCAAATGCTTTTAAATAAGCATAAAAGCATTCAATTTCTATGCTACTAATGCGAATCAGTACGGTCATGTAGAAAATTATTGTTATTATTATCTGCGACAGTAATACGTTGAATAAACGATAACATTTCATTCATGATAATGGCTAATAATGCAATGCGTTAATGACTATTTATTACTTTTTACATTTTTGCTAATTCACTGCTTTATCCTCTAGTCTCAATGCTCGTTATAATATATACCATTCACTATCATTTGACAGAATTAGTTAACATACTGTACAGCAACTCACGCATTACTCATTCCTTGACTTGAATCACATCGATTCTGTACAGGTGGTTTGAGACTGAAATGTATAAAATACATACAAGGAATGTTTGAATGATTTGATTCTCGCAATTACTGTTAAAGAATAAAGTTATTCTGAAGTAATTTAAACTGTGTTTTGTTGTTACATATAATTGAATTTTTATTCAATTATATGTAACAACAAAACACAGTTTAAATTAATCTGACATTCCGCACGCGCATACCTATACACACAACACACAAACATGCGCATCACTTATATGCCACAATTTGTTCAGAAAAACAAAGTTGAATGGAAAATTAATCCTTCGAATTTATTTAGATGAAAAGCAGGATGTAGATTATCTCCTGTTGGAAAAGGAAATATGTTTGGGTGAAAATCATTGCTGAGCATATACTCGTCATCACGATTATCACATCTCTGTTTCGAGTGAGTTAAATTCAAATGAAGGATATTCTCCACCCACGTTATGCTGGCGCTGTAAAAAGTATTGCTCTTTCAGCGTGATAATTAATCATTATTGTCAAATATTTTTTCACGTATGATAGTGGAATGGTAGTTATCAGAACTGCTGCTCACGCGTGATATCTGATAATGAATTTGAAAATGTTTTCATATCATACTGAAGTCACCCGTAGCAGCTATCTATATATAATGAGACCTGAGTATTATGCAGAAATTATTTGCAAGGATTAACTGATAAGCACTTCTGTTTAATCAGCAAATGCTGGCAAGATAGTATTGCAACAAATAGCAGAATAATTGATAGCAATCTTGCAGCAATAGCAGGCAATAGCCCAAATTACTTGAAATGGCAAAAACAAAGAAGTTTAGCGTGCCAAAATTCAAACAGTACAAAAGTTGCATTGCATTTATTTCAAAAAAGCACTAAATTACTTGAAATGGGAATGGAATTGAGAAACATCCAAGCACTGAAATTCATTTCGCATGCAGGACTGAGACTGTTTTATCTCATTAGTGTTATTACAGTCATTTTGTGAAAGACTTCTTTCGCGTGTAGTTCTCCTGCATCTCAAATTGATATGACTGCATGATATGATAAGAAATGAACGACAAAAAAATTTCCCTGCACCTTTCTTCTGCAAGTTTTGAATTAATACGCAAAAACCATGCGGAAGCCATCAAAACTTAAGCGAATATAAAAAATTGTTTCCACTTATGTCTCGAATATAATTTGGTATTGTAAATTACTCACTTTTCATGTCATTTTGTGACTGTATTGTGTGGAATACAGTTCTTCATTATGTATAATGGTAAATGTGTTTGATTAGTGTTCTCCTTTCATCAGGTATATATCTCGAATGTACGTGAGAAAGATAATGCGGATAAATGAGAGATCTCGTAGAGTTAAATAAAATATGAATGGAATTATCAGGATTAAAACGCATTTGCCACCGCTACAGAAGCGCACAAGAAAAAGAGCAGATATAAAAATTACAGAAACGGCCAGAGAGAAAATGACTAAAAGATTTGCAAATAATATTCGCAACAATTATATTGCTTACAATTTCAATTTTCATTAAGTTATTTAGTCATATCCAATAGTACTAGTAGTCTCCGAACCTTAATTCCAGCATTACAACTGAATTCTTGTTACCGACAATATTGTCATCACAAAATAAGTCTCTAACATTTCTCACTGCCTCGCAGTCAAGTAAATTGAAAAGTGAACAAAACTGTAAAATCATAAAACTGTCTTACAGAACTGAAAATGGGTGAAATGTAGTAAGTTTTAGTCATGACGTGAGTTAATATTGGCTGCAATTCATTCTTAGCTTAGTTTAATATTTTTATGACGTATCAATAATCACCATAAATAACGTCGATAATGATGCTTGTCATATTCCCCCTTGATGACATGAGATATGATTAAATAAATTAATGGATATTAAAATTATAAGTAATGATAATGTCGCTAAGATTTTTTGTTATTAATTTATAATCATACCAATGGGAAAACAAAAATTTGGAATCAGACCTGGTATTCAGTGCTTGATAGCAAAATTTGTCAACTTTAATTACACATTAAAAAATGCCAAGCGAAAAAATTAAGAAGCCAACAGAAATTTTGATATGGTCATAATGACTTTTAGATTAGCGATAATTTGAATGTGTCAATAGGGAAAATAATGCTGGCAAATCTACTTTCTGCACTATCACTACTTATTCAGTTATCATTATATGGTTCATTATTTTTGATTAGGCAAAAAGACTTTTAGCGTTCATCCCAACTGTATAAAATTTGAAGTTTTTATTCAACTGAATTATATTACTGACATTTTGATCAATCCCAGACAATGCTCCAACACTGCCGCAACAATTCCTGCAATGCTAGACTTCACTCACTGATTATCAGATAGAAACTGATGTTTACCAGTCCGTCTCTTAAATGCACTTAAATCTCCTCCAAAAATGAAAGACCTGGAAACTGCAAACGAATCTATCATATTAGAAATAATAAAATACCAACCATTTACGTTATGAGTGATTCTCTGCTACTCGTGATTTTGTGCTACTCGATTGCGGAGGGCACCATGAAAATTTTTCACTACAAATGCTTTGATTGTGAGGGTTAGAAGTAGATTAAGCAAGAAGCACTTTCTAATTCTTGGTTTCTGCCATGTATCATTTTGTAGCTTTTTTAGAATTTTAAGGGCTCAAATTGAGATTTGCGTATTCTAAATATTATGTAATCAATCATATAAATGAAAATTATCAGCATAATTGCATATATTTTTCAAAAAAGTAGCATATACCATGCTTTATCATCATTGTCTATATTTTTCGTCATAAATTTGATAGTTTTATACTGCTCTTATCATCAGTTCGTGTTACTTAGATGTTGCAATATTTGAAAAGTATTTAGTGTGTTGTAAATTGCGAAATGAATGTATAAAATTTTACATAATGATCACATGGAAGTAAAACCTTAGCGGTTTCGAAAAGCAAACTCATTCAAATACGCGATAAAATTTTTGAAATATGAATGCTTTTCAGTGTATGTCCGATGGATACAACAGAAGAACTAGCATGCTATAAACTTCAGCTTCAACAGGTCTGTTTATTGTATTCTTATTTGCATTCTTTTTTTAGGGGCACTTTCTTGTATCCTTATGTTCTTATTTAAAAACTGTAAATTGATCCTTAGACTTAGTCTCTATTACTTTCTTTTACTCTCTTCACTGTTGGTGTACAAGAACTTGATAAGAGAAGTATCACGTTTTCTAATCCAGTACTTTCAAATGTATACAACATTCTCGCTATGATCCTGTGAAGTTTCCTTGTGCATGTTGTAAAAATTAGCCATCAACATTCCTTGCAGGTAGAAGCAGCGTTACTTACAGAAGAAAACAATGATGAATTATTGAAGTTGAAAGTTGACTTACAAGAAATTATTGCACTTCAAGAAGAACTAGCATCATCAGTTCCTGACCAGTCAAGCAGCACAACTTCGAATAATACCATTGTAAAGCATTCTTGGAAAGTTAGTGTTCTGTTTTCAGTTTTTTTTTCCTGAATCAAGTTTTATTTCCTTCCACTGTTGATTCAAGAGTTATTTTTGTATTTAAGTAAATTTTGATACTTTTTGCAGGTAGGGGATCGGTGTATGGCACCATCTTCGAATGGTCAAAGTCATTTAGCTGTCATTGATGGGTTTGCACATGACACTGCTGCTATTACTTTCATTAGTAAGTTAGAGTTCTTTATATTATTAAAAATTTCATTATTCCAAATCTTAAATTTTTGCGTTATATTGTTGCAAAATGTGTTAAAAGTTTACCATTTAAACACCGAATAAGAAATTTAAAGGGTGTCATTATTTACTATTTTATTATTTCCAGTTTACTCATATTTTTCGGAATTTTTTTTAATCCTTATAAATTTCACTTCTTTTGAAAGTTTCTGTTCAAATACTAATAATTTATATATTCTATCAATGAGAAAAAAGAAAATTTCATTCCATTAGTATTTTATAATCTAGTATTAGGACCTCACTCCACTTTAATTATGTTATTTGTTTGGAATTTTTAGTTTACTTCCCTTTTATTTATTGGTGTTCACTGAATATATTTTAGCAAATGGAACTAAGGCCATGGTAAAATTAAGTGATTTGAGTGCAGTATCGAAAGATGACACCAAAACATATGTTTGGGAAAAATCAAATAAAAACATTCGTCACCGTAAAAGCGAGTGGCAGGTTATTTTATTTTCTGTTTTAAATACTAAGAGCAATTTTACATTCATAAAACTAAGATATGTAATAAACTCTGTCTTGTTATTCTAGGAGCTCTGTGGACTTTGTTTTGGTTCCTCCTGTCATTATCAAACTATTTTCTTATTATACGTGTTGCTTGTAGTATCAATCTAGTTCAATTAGAATTGAGTGATGTGAGAAAAAGTGAAATTTATTAGTTAAGGAAATTTATTACTTTTATTTTATATAGTCTTATAGATTCAAAATTATAATAAGTGAAAGTGAAATTTATTAGTTAAGAGTTTTATGCATTGTTTACCGTTTTTGGTACAATCCGTAACTTATTATAATTCTCTGTGAGTATCAGCTCAACTTCAAATTATTTTCTCATTAAGGAATATGCAGGATTCATTTAGTGTCAGTGCACGTAATATGGAATAGTTATATCTGGAGAAGAATATCTTGAAATTTAATTAGGAATCAACGAATAGTTAATACAATGAAACATGTTTTATTTATAACTGTACTTTTTCATCCAGGATGCTTATTTATGTAGTGGAGTTTAATTATTGTAGAAACCATGAGGATTCCTCAATTTGAAATCGTCTGTAATATAGTTTTACGAACAGTACATTTTTTTTTTCTGTAACAAATTTCTTATTTACAGATAGAACGTGAAAGACGACGATTGCGAGCGCTTAAAAAAGAAAATCGAAAAAAAGAATTAGATGAGGCAAAAGAAGACGAAAAAAAGAAGTGGCTCTCCTTTAATGCAAAAGCAGCAAGTCGTAGTATGAAGGTAGTTTCCTGTTACAGAATATGGAATATAATTATTGATTTGGATTGGGATGCAGCAAGGATTTTTTGAGTCTTTAGTCATAATTACACGTTTGTTAATTTTTATGGTGAGGTGTTTGGTGATTTGGTGCAAGATGAGTGAAATTGATAAGTTACTTTTAATGTGGTTTTACCTACAGGATAAATTAAGTTTAGGGATTTAAACGGCCTACTGCATCTGGTTCAGCTCCTGATGGGCCAGCGTGGGGTATTGCTTCACAGGCAAAGATATCTTCACGACAAGATCTTGGTGCTTTCAAATCAACTCAGCGTGGGAATATGGATTCATTGTTTTAGTGTTTGCCATCGTGCTGCATCCAACATGGTAATCCAGATTCGTTATTTCAATTCTCATTGCTTACGTGTCTTCTATATATGGAAAGCACAAGTTAAATCCTTCGAAAAGAAAATATTTCCTGCACTTATTAGTGTAGTAGACTAATTTTCGTGGAGATTTGCTTGAGAAAGTTGAAGTTATAAAGGAATTTAATGTATTCTACTTCTCATGAATATTGTAATGAACGTCTTATAAGACAGTGTTTTATGACTAGAAATCTATCGTTACATGGCCAACCATTGATGCGAAATTCCTTACGCGGTATGTCACTGAGTCTTTTCGCAAATAACAAATTTAATTTTGATATACATTCTGCCAAACTTTATTTTATGCGATCAATAACTTCTGGTAATGTCGATTGCTCGACCAACTTATTTCAAAGTTCGTCATTTTTTATGTATTTTCATTTAAGATTAATAATTGAATGATTATTGTGGTGAAATTGGCCAACAGTGTTTTTTAGGTGAATGCAAAATCTTAAATTATTTCATTTCTCATGTAAAGGTATTTTTTATTCATTTAATTTACCTTTTTGCTGTATCAGAATGTAAATGTGATAAATTGGCAAAAGGATTATCATTGCGAAAACATCGTTGAAAAAATTCATAAACATTATCATTTTAGAAATATTTAAGAAACCCATGTTATATACTTGTAATGTTACTGTTATGGAATATGTATTTCAATTGAAATTCAGCCTCAACAGTATATATTATTTCCGCATGGAAGTGATGTAATGGGAGATCATCACATGTCAGTTACTGACGTTTTCACTTGTATATTTATTTCAATAAAACATCGTTTTTGACATTACCAGTAATACCTTGCATTTGAAATGATATTTTTTACGGGCTATTTTTGTTATCGTATTTTCAGCATTTCATGATGAATTGGTGTCGGAAAAAAAATGTCGACGAAAAAATAATACGTATTAAATAAACAAAGAAAAGAGGCACAAATTTTTATCTTCCCTTCAGTGTTCTACAATTATATCAAACAAATTGGGATACATATTTGGTGCATATTTGACAGAAAAATTTAAAGTCTGAAGCATTTCCAAACTTGCACTAGCATTAGCATTGGAGGGATGGGGAATGTGCCACAAAATCCTTATCTAAGGACACATCCAAACATATTGGTGGATGCCTTGAGGATAAGAAATTTTACGTTGGAAGGTATTCTTTAAATGAAAATCCTCCAAAAGCATACCAGAAGTATATTTTAGAAAAACACTATTTTTCATCATTACAGAATATTTGTTGTCGAGATCATAAATGAAAACTCCAAAATATACCAGAAATAAAATTCTGCTAGGAAAACAATCTATCTTTCTTTATTACAAAATATAGAGATCATATCCATACTGAACCTAAACATTACACCTCTCATTCGATTTACTTTAAGCGTGATCTAACTTGTCAAATATTCTCAAACACCTCTTTCTTTTCATATTTTTAAAACAGCTTTGTTATTGACACTCATGTCACCCGTATACGTAAGTACAAAGTTCAAAATCAGTTTTTATATTTAAATTTAAATAATAAAGACCAGAATATTATTATTATTATCATTAAGCAGTCAGCCAAGAGTTGAAAAATTTTAATTCTACTTTAAATATACTGCCAAGTAGATAGATAACTTTAAAATAAGAAGCAAGAGCTGATTTTTTAACACTGTGATTAAATAAGCTTCAATTAGCAGTTGAGTCTACCATTCATTCGTTGGTAGTGAATGAAAAATTCTGAAAATCTTGCCGTTTTCGTTGCTTTCTCAAAAACAACATCAAATATTCTCAAAAAAGACGATGGACTTTGTTTGATTTTTTATCAGTTTGACTCCACCAGTAGTTTTTCATCACTTTATCAAACTGATTATTCTTATAAAACTGTCTATTCATGTCATTTTATACTGCCTGAAAAAGTTTGACTTTTAGGTATAAGAAGGGATGAAATTTCTTTTAACTGTCCAGAATTTGTAATTCAAGAATTTCGATCAAATATTAGACTTTTTCAACTAACTAATTATGCATTTAACTTTCAGTAATAAATATTGATTAAAAGTTAATAAGCATAAAGTAAGTTTGAAGTAAATTTTAAGCGAAAAATTAAAAAAATTCTACGGTCTGAAGTCATCCATTTGTAATTTACAGCTTGTACAATAAAATGATTTTTAATTCATTTTGGATATAAATTGTTTTTTTATTCATTAGCTTGTTTTTGCAGTCTTGTGAAGAAACTGTGATTCAAGCACGAAAGTTTATGTCTGAAGCATTATTGTTTAATCGTTTAAAGTCAGGAAAATAAATAATATTTTGACAAAAGTGAAATTTTTTTGAAAAAATTAAACTAAAAGAAATAAGACAAGCTTATCAAGTTAATACAATTTTAAAAATGAGATATGTTAAAATTTTATTGCTTATAAATCTGATTTTAGTTACTTTTAGAAAATGAACTTTTGAATATAATAAAAGTAGAATGTGTACTGAAAATGTCTACTAAATTGTGTTTCTTTATTCAGATATCTATTATTTGCGGTGTTCTGAGATTGAGATTAATTGAAATGAATATTCAATGTATAATATATCGTATCTCGAATATTTGTCTCTTCGTGATAATATAATTAATTAAATTAATTGATTAATTAAAGTAAATCAATGACTGTTCAAAGAAGTACAACTGAGAAAGATTGCGTAGATATTTGTGAGGAGAAAAAAGTTTCTCTTAGCATTTCCACAGATGGCAGTACAGTTCAGCTTGATCCAGAAAAGTTGTTGAATGCATTCGGAAAGTACGGAAAGCATCAGGTACTTTCCAATGACTCAAATTTATGCATCGTTTCATTCCATTACTTTAATAAATTTTTTTTCTCTATTATATCATATAAAATATACAAAACTATTTAATAAAATTGAAAAGTATTGCAGATGCGTTCATATATACTTCTTGCGATTACTGCTCTATTTTACTCATCACACATACTTATTATGGGTTTTATCACGCAAATTCCGCCTTTCCGTTGTAGTTTCACTCAGTTAAACATCTCAGAAGTAAATTATTCAACGTAGTGATGCTTTTTAAGCTTACTCTATTATTGCTTTAAAAATCTTATTAACAACATTTTAGTACAAAAGCCAATGATTGCATAACAAAAAATAAATAAATATTCGCATTAATAATAAAAATTAAAATTTATTAATTATTCAGCAAAAAAGTTATCAAATGCTTGACAGTTGTAATGTACTGGAGCATGAGACTGGCAACATACTTCAGTGCTTAAATGTATATAATTCAAAATACATTTATGAAGAAAAGGCGCCATTTTCAACGTTAATTTCTGAGGTAAATTTTTGCATTTAACAAAACAAAGAAAACAGTTTAAAAATGATAAAATAAAAAATCGCACTTTACTCATTACAGTAATTTTTAATAAAGTTTACAGTATGCACATACAGTTTTTTTTTAAATAAATTCTGTCAAAAAATAATCATTTTTTCAAACTTTTTATTGTTACATATGCTTAAAAACTATAACTGCTTGCATTCATTCATTTTAGCGTACTATTACGCATATTTTATTGCTATAAAAATTTGTAATTTACTAATAGACAAAATGTATTTTTCAATAATATTCACAACATTAATTTTTCTGATTCAAAGCATAAAAGGTGCAAGTTATTACTCAAAAAGATTAAAACTTTATAGTTCAAGAATAAAATGGATATTAGGAGAAACAATTTTTTCAGTTCAATTTGGTATGCAACGATGAGCACTGGGCAGAGCATGGATCTTCATTGTTTATGCTAGGCAAGTTTAGTACATTGTTTTTCTTAATTTGTCATTTTAGACTTTATAATTAATAATGCGACCACTCTTATCAAAATCTATCATTCAGGTGGACTTTTCATACCTCTGGTCACTCAACTATCTGATTTATACGGTCGACGTAAAGTGCTGTTGTTCACAATGTGGATTTCATCTATTACAGCATTTGCTTGTTCCCTCGCGCCAACTATTTTAACATTTTTAATTTTTCGTACAATTTTGGGTATTACTATTTCGGTACATTTTCATTTTAAGTTTTATTTTTAAGCTGAAGAGATTAAGTATAAAAGGCAATTGAATAGAATACAAATTTCGAGTAAAACAAGTTATGAATGATTCTTTTATTAGTATGCAAATTAATACTTCAAAAATCCCCGCATATTTGTTGAGACTGGGAAGATTGGAGAAAAAAAAATCCAACAGTAAACATACTGTGACCATAAAAGATAAAATGATACATGGAAGAAAATTAATTTTTGATTTGTTTGATTAAGGAATAACATTTTAGTGTAAAGGGTAATTCAGGGTGCTTTTACTGTAGTTTGGATTCTGTGTTGTGAATTAGTAGCAGTGGAATTTCGTTCTCTTATTCCGATAGCTTTTACAGTCACGTGGGTGTTGGGTATTTTGATTGTTGGCATTCTGAGAATATGGATTCTCAGCTGGAGATGGCTGTATTTTGTTTTGTCTCTTCCAAGTCTGCTGACTATTTCGTACCACTGGTTTGTTGATTGACTGCATAAATAAATTATTCCAACTACTACTGCAAAATATTTTTCTTATTTTTACAGAAAATGATTCGTTGGTATTTGAATTACTCATAAATTTCATTTGCATACTTCAACAACTTTGGAAAATAAAGAGAGTATAACGATTAGATAGATAATATTACAAAATAAATATTAGCTATTCTTTTATATCAATCTTATTTCTGATGAATTTCATGCTTTGATAAGTTTAATTTCAGGTTTGTACCTGAATCCCCGTACTGGTTGATTGGTCACAATCTTCAAAAAGATATTGAATTGTACATTTTTCGATAGGATAATTTTGCATCTTCCAAAAATGATTAACTGCTTTTTATTCTTTTACAGTTTAATTTTGCTTGACAACTAACTTCACAACTTTATAAATTAACATTTTTAAGATGTTTCACGAATAACTGAGAGTAACATTCCACCGCTCATATTAATTACTCACAAACTATCAATTTTAGCTTAATTTAAAAATTAAATACTTGCATAAGATTAATGGAAAATTTACAAAGCAAAACTAAAAGATGCTTTTTACTTTAGACAGTAATACCTTTATTACTTACATATATGTATTGAGGTACATCAAAGAGGTTTCTCATTGTAATAAAGTGTGCATTGACGTGAGAAAATGTGAATCAAATTTTCAACAACGTGAAAATGACAAGTCGCGGACAATAATTGATATTTTTCGCAATAAAGTGGCACTTTTTCATCTATGTGTTCAATGTTATGTAATGTTGGTTATTTGCGAACTTTTCTTTGTTGTTTAATTAAAAATGAGCAAGTATTTGAGCTCAAATTTTTTGGGAAATTACAAAAATAGAATAATTGTACGAGAAATTTGCAATTTTAGGATGGCAATGAATTTATCGTACTTGACAATGGCATTAATGAGTGTAACTCTCAGTGAAGACACTTTCAGTGGATACTTTTTGTCAGGATTCAGTGAATTACCTGGTGGTTTGTTAGCTGTGCTACTATTACAGAAATTTGGTCGACGACCTGTTAGTGCTTGGTCTTTTCTAATGCAATCAGTGTTTCAAATATTGGCTTTACTTTTTCGAGGTTGCTAAAATTTTGCTTTAATCACAGTTATTGACTTGTTGATTGAGCGATTTTCAATGACAACTAATCATTTTAATGAAAAATGAAATTACAGATTTTAAAGAGTTACAAATTGGATTTGCTATAATTGCTAGATTTTTGAATAGTGTTATTTGGGTATCACAGCCATTACTGCTTGCTGAAATGAGTCCCACCACAGTACGCAACACTTTTTATGGCTTTGTACAAACCTTCGCTGTAATTGGTTCCATTTCCGCTTCTTATCTATCTATTCTTGTAAGTTTTTCATCATTTTAGTTTGAAATTAGCAATATTCGTTAATGGACGAAGAATGTTTGCATTTCCTTCCTTTACAAATTCAAATTTAATCATCATAAGTAAATATCAAAATATAACTTTTGTCTCATCTCATTTTTTTTCTCATACAAATACTGTACTTTATTTTATGTAATTGAATTTGTTTTTATACTTACCAGTGAATGCACCGTTCTTCTATTTCAATTCTAATTAATTAGTGTCTTAATAATTATTTTAGTTTATACCATTTCATACATTTCAGTAGATGAAATATTCAAACAGTTAAAGAATGATATTCAGCTATAATTCCTTTTATTTTGCCATAAAATTATGTACACTTTGCCAACCATAGAACGAACTCAGTTTGATAAAAGATGTGGTCACGTTTTTTATCTTACTGCTAAAAGTGATTTTTGAGGCGGGCAGGAGAAGAGAATATGAAAATTTGCAGATAGTAAAACATTAAAAAGTTGAAATATTTAAATAATTCCTTATCACTGTATTGCTTGTAATGAAATAAAAATAATGAACGATAAAAAGTGCTAATTGATAAGTGCTCAAGTAATTGCAGAAAAGTGCTAGTGCCCAGACACCTGCAGCAATAGTGGCAGGAGCTTCCTTCATCGCAGCATTACTTATGCTTACAGCACCTGAAACCAAGAATCGTTCTATGCCGGAAGACTTGAATCAGTTGGATCCAGGATGTTTTTTGAGATTACTTGGATGTGGATACCAGAAGAAACATAGAGGATCAATAACTCCTGATGATGAGCAAGAAGCAACTTCTCTCTTCACTTTTTCTCATTGTCAACAAACCTTAACGTTTACTTCTTCATGATATCATGAATTCTTCCTTTCACACAAAGATTAATGAGTTCAAAGGCATGGTAGACGGACGGTTTTTCGAGGAATCATTTATTTAATCGGTTGGATCATGTTATTGAAGAAAACAAAGTAATTGTGTGCAAAAAGTAATTCTCTTGCACGTCTGCGTGGAATTTCATTCTTGTTAAATTCTTCTAATCAATCGTTTTTTCAATCAATCCTAAAGTTAGGCACAGAAGCATAAATTAATTCCTTTCCCTTTGAACGAAAAAAGACAAATTTAGTCAAGGATGGCCTTCATTTTTTTTAATTTTAATAGCAGATTAATCTATATGTATAAAACCATATTAACTCATACTCATTAATTTACTACTTATTTAGTAACATATAATTTTTGTCCAATTTAAGCTTTCGTTGGCACTTAAAGATATGTAAAACATATGGATAGAAGTAAATAGATTGATCTGGAATTTTTAGATCAAATCGTTTTGTTTTGTTTTTCAACATAAATAACTGTGTCTAATGTGTGAATAGATTCTTTTTGTTCTGTAGCTCAATACGAAGTATTCATGTGAATAGATTCGGTGCAGAAATATTGATGTGAAAGATTTGAATGCAATTGAAAATATTTGCAATCCTTGATTTTTTGGAGACAAGTTAACATGTAGTCTGTCATCAATTATTTTTACGTTTAAGATCTTGTTCGTGACATGAATATATTCTTTCTGCATTTTTTTTTGGCATTAAATGATCGAGTTTTGAATAACCTGCAATAAGGATCAAAATTTGGACAACATTTCCTTGAGAAAACTTAATATAAAGTACCGAACATCAGTATTTTCAATTCTTTCAGTTATTTTCAAGATGTCATTGAACAAACAGCTTCTAACATTTGCATTGCTGAATTGATAGCTTTAATGATTCTATCAGTTTTGATCACTCCACGTCGTAAAAATATTTCACGCCCTCTCACTTTTATTACTTCTTCACTGTATTTATTTAACATTTTTATTTTGTATAAAAGTTTTGACAGTTCTATTCTGCACTGTTTCTACTTTCAATTTTTCGATCGAAAAACATTTGCATTATTTATTTTTTATCAACTTATTTTTTACTGAAAGCAATTTGCAGGCTAAAGTTTTTTAATCTAAAAGTGCCATCGCTCGGAGTTAAAATTTTCATCACTTCACGAGAGAAAAGTATTATATTCATTGGAATGATACTAATTAAACTAATTGAACAAATTACTGGACTGGTCTGTATTTTTCAGGTTTCATGAAGGAAAATATATTTATTTTTGACTAGTTATATTGAGTGAGTACTGTGTGTCCTACTAGGAATATCTATTTGAAAGGTCAGTTTATGAAATGCTTCTTAATCCTATGCGGAAATTGGGATAAATTTGTTAACTTGTAGTGCACTTTTATTCGTCAATCAAATTTCAATACTTCTGTACCTATAAATTCGCATATTGACCCACTTGTTGCGATTTTCAGCTCTCAATGGAAAAGGAAACATTCAGATCCGCAATTGATGGTATATCTCTCAATATATTATTTAAAATTCATGCAAGTGAAAAAGTGATAGATTTGAAGTGTTTTTTGAGATTTTCCGTCAACCTTACGGAACTCAATTAATTGATTTTAGTTAATGCCATTCTATGCATTTGTTTGTTTTTGTTTTCGTGTGAGTTCTCACATAAGCTAATCATTCATAATTATTATTCACGTACTAACTGATTTAAAAAGAAGTTTCATTCAGTATTCACTTCAAATATTCATTAGATAATGATGTTATAGTTCAGCTCTCTTGTTACTGTCGTTCTCTTGTCATAAATGACTAAGGCTGAATTAACGAAAATGTGCAAATTTTTTAAGTTTCAAGATACAATTAATTACCTTAAGTTGAGCTTTTTCCTCGTCTATCTATAAATAATGCCAAAGTAAATGAATAATGAAAGCGTCAAAGGCTGAGATCTCTTCAAAATACTTACAACGGGAAAGGTAGCTCTCGAGAGAAATGCATTTGTGAATTCGATTGTGACCAA
>UYYF01005056.1:1132-16485 GCA_900618365.1 Thelazia callipaeda
CTGATCTATGAAGGCATGTTAAGCCTTTCAATGCACTTAATCAGGTATACATGATTAACTGAATTGAATGCTTTTCTATGTCATACCACGTAATGTAAAGCTGGTTTCCGTGCTCTTTGCAAGCCGCCAGGTTCAACATTGCTTGTTTCTTCGCACCTTGAACCTGGGTAACAGTTTCCAAGTGACTGCCTGCAAGCAGTTTCCTCATTGCAACATCTAAGTGCATGACGTGTGCCACACATTTCGCTGTTAGCTTGTAAAGGTTCGACAATACAAGTTATTGGCCTGAAGTCGCTGCTTTTACTTGGGACACCTTTTGGAATCAGGCTGATTTCCTCAGTCCTCACATTGTGGCTCACGGGCTGTTCTTCGGTCAGATTTCTATAAAACCGTCTTCTGAACAGCTCCACTCTAGAGTTTTGTATTTTGAATGCACATCGGGTCTTATAACTTTTTATTCATAATTTTGTAAACTCTCACTCGGTCTGACATTATACTTAACGCTTCATGACAGTCACGCTTAAGAGCAAGTATGGGATTCATCTCCCTTATACACTTTTTGGTTTCTTTTAAGTCTTTACCTCTCAGTTTTCATCGGCCAAAGTCCGTTCTATGAGCGTTTTGTGAAAATTCAACAAGCTTATCCTCTTTTCTATGCTTGCTTTTCACCCCGATGGCTTCTTTTTTCGCCTCGTCATGTCTTCATAACATTGCTGTACTGCCTGGAGCTGCCTTGCAATATCAGTCATTGACTTGGCGGAATTCTATGTAGCATATTCACCCGCTGCTTGGTTTACTGGTCCAAGTGTGAGCAAGTCCACGATCTCCGATACTTTTTAACGTGTAGTTGAGTATTTGTCTTTGTTATGTGAAATATCATATTAGATAATATTTTTTGAAAAGTAACATTTAGATCGTTTCATGGATATGTTTACTAAATTTCAGATAGAAGAAAGGCTTGCAGGTGCATCAGTTTTAGTTCTTGCAAACAAACAAGATTTACCTTCCAGTGCTAGTTCGGAAGACATCGCGGAGGTGATATCATTTTCAGTAACGATACTTTTTCATTTCAGTAACTTTTTTTTTTAAAACAGTAGTAAGTAAGGCTGTATACGAAAAGGTTATCAGAGTTCTGCATTTTCATTTTTTATAGTTGTTACTGTCAATAATTTTTTTATACGCATCAAATTATTCGCTTATTTAACATATTTAAAGTTACGAACGGATTCAGAAAGCCCTTTGTCGTTATAGGTATTGAATCTGAACAATATAAAATCGCATCACTACTGTATATATGGTTGTAGTGCAGTGACTGGCGAAAACCTTATGGAAGCCATTGACTGGTTGTGTACTGATATTTCATCTCGCTTATTCACATAAGTTCAGTATTATGATATTTATAACTTATTTTTTATTTATCACTTATGTATGTTCATGTGTTTATGTGAACGTAAATATATTACTGCAAATAAACTCATGCTTCGTCAAACACGGCCTCTATATGCATCGTTATTCAGGGGTTATTGTTCCATGCTTCATGTAGTTCATATTCATTTTCTGCCTTATTTCAACAATCCAAGTTGTCCAGAATGCGCCACTTATTTTTTAAAATTATCCTTATTCGTTTGTATTGTTTAAGGTGTTTTTAATTCATTAGTTACTTTTTTATGTTCTATTTACCAAGATATGGAGCTGATTTCCATTTTCAATCCTTTCACGGATAATTAAGGAGCTCTGTACACATTGTGATCTTGTAGGTTAATTTTAATTCAGAGTGCACAATGCAGTAACAAGCCCTATAAATTGCAGTGTAGTGTTTATTGGTTTTAACTTTGAATTCGGTCCTGGTACAAAACAGTCTCAGTCCCTATTGTGGATGAGAAGCAGGTGAACTTTCTCGAAATATACATATTTTTATATTAGGATTTCGTTTCCAATACGATGAGAATTTAGTACGTTTCTTACAATGGGACATGCCGTCTCAATACTATTGCCCTATCTCTACCTACTACCACAGGCAATTTGCTAGGTCGTGTTCTGCATAACCTCTTGTTTCTTTCCATCCGGACCAATCCGCCTTGTTATCTTGTATAGACCTGAATGTAAAGAGGTGCGCCTAACGAAGTTATAGACTCTATCAGCGCCCGTCACCTTCCAGTTGGGCAAACTACCTTTCCAAATTCCGCTTCAAATGGGAGACGTGCTCCTGGTATAAACACTATCATACAGTTCATGGTCTTCCAGACATTTATAGTGGCGAATGTCATTCCCATTGTCGTAGTGTTAGCACTTCATCTATGGAAGTTAATTTGCATTTGGTGTAGCGTAAAGTGTTCCCAGGATATCGCTATGCAACTCTGGTCTTAACTGTGTTACACAGCTGTTGCATAAGTATTGTTTTTTACTGCATACAGCCATGAGGTTGATGTTGGAAAAGGTGTTCGGTATCAATATTTGGTCCTTTTGAATATGAGTGTTAATTAACAGTGTTGAGGTGACAGCACTTCATTTGTGAAATCTAGTTAATGCTAAACTAGAAATAAAGAAATGGAAAGAAGCGATGAATTGTGTAGTGTTTAGGAAAGAAAGGTTTAGTCATATCCCAGTCGATTTAAGATTTTTTTCGCACAAGTTTTTTCTTATAATACTTTTTTGTTTTAAAAAGAGATCATGCAGAGTGATGATGAGGAGCTGTCCGCAGTAGTCATACAGTTTCAAGCTTCGTTTCTAATGCAATAGTTGTGGTTCTACCTGCGTGCAAAAAACGGACATATACTAAGCCCATATATTTCAGGTAAATTGAAAAACGTTTTGTATATAGTGAAAAGAAGAGAAGCTTGCATGTGATGTGTTTAAAAGGTGAGTTAGCAACCGATAGATAATGTGCTCGTCCTTTTAAAATTTTCAATACTGACTTTTCCAAGTCTGACTTGAATTATGGAGACTTTTTTGCTAGCAGTTGGTTTGTGTTGATTTTTTAATGTTTATTGCTTTTATTGTCTTTTTTGGAACGTTTTGTTTGTATTGCTTATGTGTAATTAATTCCGGCAGTTTTGCACGGAACTGTTACGGTAGGAAGTGTTTTAGATAAAATAAATATGTTTTCACTACCTTTGGACGTTTCGACAGTTTTTAATTCTTGCGTATGTTCTCGGCAAAGTTGTCCCAGTTTTAGAATTTACTGTCATTATTAATGATCATTGTCTGAAAAACAGTTTCTCAGATGCAAAGAATTCAACTGCACATTGAGTCTAACTGAATTTTCGCTCCTGTTTTAAATCGCGTTTAAGATATTTCTGGTAGTGATGGAGAGTTTTGCGTTTTGGCATCATGGTTTATTATTATTAGTTTTGCTTTGAGAACACTTATTAATTTCCAGGCATAAAAAATATGCATTTAGTCGTAGAAAAGTACCAACTTAGACCAGATTTCTTACATTCACCTCAACCAATTTGGGTTTCATTTCTGCGCGATAGTCGGGACTGCGTTGTGAACGCTATAGTAGAGTTTTTGGATTACAATTTCGAGATGAATGGCCCTCCTCAATATCGTGATTCAGATGGCGAAATGGTTGTGTTAGAAAATAAAGAAGCATTTGAAGTAAGTTACCTCGGTTCTTAGCAGGTGATTAGTTCATGTAAATGCGGTGTTGTTTGGTGATGTTAGGCTCTCTGTGCTTTGTGCATTCAGCGTGTGGTACTCAATTCAATGAACGAAGTGTTTAGGTTGGATTTAACATCCTCTGCTGTACAGTCTTTATGATATATGTAGTTAAGGTTGCTGTCGATGATATAATGCAAACATCTTTGAAACTTTTTATCATGCATGTCGACGGCACGTATAAACACGGATTGCCTAAGACAGAATACTCTGCAGCATCTGTCGGCGTGAGTTAACTTTGCTAGTCATTTTTTTTAGTATCGAGAACAATACTATCAAGAATTAAATCATCGGTGTAGAAAACAATCGGAGCCTTGTTATGCTTTATCTTTGCTCTCCAGACGTATTTGATAGGTGTTTTACAGACACAGTTTGCTTCTGTAATGGACGAGAATGTTTTGTGTGAAGTTAAGAACGATTTAGCTAATTTGGTATTTCCATTTATTTTTTTGATTTTGACAATTTTATTCATGTCAATTTGTGGTATTTTAGATTAATTTTCATAAACTACAGAAATTTATGAACATTTTTTTTGCCCCAAACTTCAATACTTGCTCGTTACTGTTTGGAATAGATGTATATGGAAAATTGAAGTGCTAACTTCTAATTGCAAATAGCGTTAAAATTTGACAATGATAAACGTAACAGGTGGTTGCGAGTATTGGCGAAAGACTGAATGAAGTAATCACGCAACATCCAGGATTAGTGAAGCTAGAGCAGTTCGTAGATGAAGCCAGAAAACAGAAGCCACTTGATTTATTGGGCCAAGAAGTACGACCAGAGCAAAGTAAGAATCCGGAGAACTGTATAATTTTAATTAATTCAAGATAATTGCTGACGAAATATCCCTCGTGTTCTATATTTGTCAAATGCGATAACTAGCTTCTTAATGAAATAGACTGTTTTCCATGCAAGATTTGGCTTTAATATGAATTTTTTTGTAACTCAATATGTTCATATTTCTCAGTCCTTCCTTCTAACATTTCTTCATATAGACGCGGTGAAAGCTAATTTTTCGTCATCTGCGAGCAATAAAGCTTGTCTTGAGGAAGTATCGAAATTGGGCAGTAGAAATTGCTCCAAAGCTTTTCGTTTGGTTGAACAAAGTTCCGTCTTTAGCGGAAAGGTAATACTACTCAAGTTAGATGTGCATCTGTGACTTGTGATAGGCATATCGATATTGTTAAACTTCTAATAAATTCTAATTGAGATTTTGCATTTTCGACCGTGAGTAATTCGAATGCAGAATCTGTTTTTAAAAATTTTTTAAGGGTTTGTCAGATCTGTCAACTGGTTGCGAAGAAGATGGGATATTTTTCAAGCAGTGGATTCTTCATCGTCCTGATTCACCAAAATATGTAAATGTTATGGTGAGTGATATAAACATACACATTTTTGTCTTCTTTTCGTGCAGTTTTAATGCTCAATTATTGAAAACGTACTTGTTCAGGTAGCTAAAGAGTACTCAACCGAGAGACTGGAAATAGTTCGCTCGAAATTGAATGTAACATTATGTGGAGAGAGTCAAACTGTCCAATTTTCCGTTTGGGTAAGATCCACTGGCATAGGATTAGCGTGTGCCATATGGCAGCTTTATACTCTGGATGAAGGCAGTATGATTCCTATTCCTGAAGGGCCATATTTACGTCTTCAGATACATTCTCTCTTTGTTGGGCAACCAGTTACGTTTAGTAATGTATGTTTTTAGTTATTGTATGTGTCAGAATTAAAGGTTTAAAATTATAAATCTTTCTTTCCTCTCTTTTTTTAATGAATGTCTTTTAATTGATGACTAAACAGACCAACTTTAGGTTTTCTTTTCAGGAAAAGGCTTTTTCAGCATTCATACAAAATATATGGGTAATATGTCATATATTTAAAAATTTTTAAAGAATTGACTGTATCTTACAGCAAGACGAGTCATTTTCAAATGTTTCATCAGCTGAAGATTTGGTTGAAGAAGAAGTTACCCAAGTATATCTTTTATTTTTTAAAGTTCATCTCTACCGCAGTAATCCGAAATATTACAGTAGAAAATTGTTTTGTGCTGTTTTTTTCTGACTAATAGAATGTTAACGTTTTTTATAAAAAAGCATTTTTTGTGCTGATGATAAGTGGATTGTTCATTTATTATCACATTTGTAGTTTTCAGCTGTATAAAGTATATGTTCGTAATGATTTTGCAGAGTGTAGAAAATTTGACCCACTCTACTGCTGCATCGGACTTCGAAGTAGTTGTTGGAGATGATGTTAACTGCCTAGGATGTGAGAATTAAATCAACAGACACTAAATGCTTATGACCAGTTATGTGTATTTCATGTATAACATGCTTAAATTAAATTATTGTTGGCAGTGAAATATTTTATAAGCTCCTTCGTTCTATGTAATGTCATTGACAGTTATGATATTTGATCTATTTTCTCACATTTCGATCAGTTTTGTGGCAAAATAATTTCGATGAAATATGCCTTTTCGTATTTTGTATAATAGAATTAGATTGTATATTGTCATTCTTCTATGTTTCATGCATGTTTTGTATTCAGTTCTTGTTAATCCAACAATCTAAAAGATAGAAGTCGATAAATCTATACTTCTATAGAAAATGCAATATGTTCCAAAATTATTGTCGGACACTTCTGTTTTGTCGTCGAATTGCAATGTTGCCTGTGTTATATCTACTTTTTTATCGAAAAATGAAAGTACTCGAACAGTTATGTGCATGGTGAAATAAAGCGGTAGTATTTTGTTTGTTATTGCCTTTGGTATTTTCGGGACTGCAACGATCTCCATCATTCAGATTACCGTTTCTTCCCGCATGTATACTTTCTTCTGGAACAAAGTACGTCTTTTATGACATGTTCTTAGTTAATAATGGGTTTGATTCGCATAGCAAAAAATCTGAAGACTTTGTTGATGGTCTTCAAATGGGTTGCAGCATCAAAACTACGGAACTCCCATAAGTTTTTGTTCAGTATTGTATGAACGGTAGTATCGTGTGGTAAATTCGTGTTCAGTACTGAGAAATTGAGATTTTTCCAGTCATTCTGATGCACCTCAATAGTATTCTATCTGTAGCAAACAACAAAATCTGCTATTAATTTCGGATTTGGTGCGTATAGATTCTGAGAGCTTTTTCGATTGTAGGTGTTGCATCTTCGATGCGATGTGTCGAGAAGAGAAGGAGCCGTGAAATCTGTTCCCAGTGAAATTTTCTTACTTTGAAGAGAACACAGATCTATTACTTTGATGCCTTATGGCAATTAGTGTGGAAACGTCGGACTTGACTTAAGTGCAAAATCACGTAATGTGGATGTAATGTCGCAGTTCACTCTCGCACCATTTTTGAATTTAAGACTTTTAGCTTTTCTCCAATAATTGCCAGAATCATCTTATGCACTTTTTTTTTTTAAATTTTTGCATTTTCCTCCCTATTTTTCTGCATTTTCGGAAGGGGAAGCAGAAGTCAGGAATGCTCTTCCCAGTTATTTTAATACTGTCTATTACAGAATGAAATATAATCTAGATAATGATGACTATTATTTATTGTTTGCAAGTCAGGAAAACAGTTTCACAAAACAGCATTTCAAGCTTATACTGTTAAAATGCCGCTATAATACTAAAAGATATCATGGAGCCGCAACTTCGTTATCACTGTATTAACATCAATTAGTTCAGAATCTGAGGCGGAAATGTTTTCTTGTTTATTGATTAGCAAGCTAAAAAAATGGGAAGAGATCAAACGGAAAGGTAAAATATCATTGCTGATCACGGCATACTTTGATTCTTGCAATGATGAAGATTACTTTGAAAAGATGTTGATTACGTTAAAACTATGCATTCTTCTGGCTGCTTGTTACAACTCTTATCTAAATATAATTTTAAGATACAACTGTAGTCAGCATCTATAGTTTTTTACAAGTTATATTAGTAGTTTGATACTCTTCGAAGCTTTTTTTTCACTGAGCGCAATGTGTAAAGAGAACTGCAATTTATCTTTGTAATGGCAGTGACATTTACGTGAAATTGTGATCATTGTTTTTGCGACAATTTCTTATACTCCTTAGTATAAGAAATTACTATATTTAACATTCTACTTACCCTACTTCAATTTGTTTTCTCTCTTTTATTTTTCACTCTCCGAATTACTTTCACACTTCTTAATTTTATTACCGTAAAAGATTATTCTAATTTTTGTTTTAGCATTCTTCAGAAATATGAATGACTTGCTAGTGTTTGAATAGAAATTATCGGGCAAGACTTTCACCTTTTCTTGCTTTCATTTCTCTCAAAAACATTAGTTTCTGATAACTTATCGCTCAGTTAATCATTTGGCCGCTTAATATTTGCTCTTGTCTAGTCACATTACCATTGCTTCGCATATATCTCTATGCACGTACAGTTTAAAGAAGCAATTACCAGTTTCGTATAATATTTGTGGTTTCATTGCTTACAACCCTTTATTTTAATGTATATATATGATTGAAGGTTGTTCTTGTAAACATGGAAATGGTTTTTCGAAGTTTATCTCTCACAGTTCAAAAAGTTGCTTAGTCTTTTCTTATGAACTCTTTCAGATTCTTTTAATATTTGCTAATCTTTTTTCATTACTTTGCGAAACGCATTATTTATTTTTTGCTAATTAACATGTTGATAAAATGTAATGATTGGTGTAATAAAATAATACCCTAACTTTTTATCAATCAAACTTACAACAAAAACTTAAAACGAGTGAAAGCATCAATCTTCAGTATCTTCTAATGCACAGGAAGCTTTTGCTCAGTTATAAAAACCAAATAATGTTTTCCATAATGAAATGCATACGGGAAGCCAAACTCTAAAAAAAATAGAAATTTATACAGTTAGTGAAATTTTATCTCAGAATGCACATTAAACAACGCCTTGCACTCGTTGAAACAGAAAAAAGAACATCAAGTATGTAAATCAAAAATAAACTTACATAAGATACTTGTTTCCAATGATAATGCCATCTGCACTATCGTATTCAGATTCCACGTCGTCATTTTCGTCACTTTCTTCCTGATTTTATGTCAACTTGATAAATCACGTACCAAGTGAGTGGTTTAAAAAATATAGTTTAGTGGATGTCTAATTTACAATACGAATTTCATCAGTTGGTAAAAAATATACCAAACCAGAAATAATGCATAAAAAAGTTGCAAATTTTAGAATATAAAGAAAATATAATCATGTTAACCTCATCATGGTTATCAGCAGTTTTTTTGCTTGAATCAGATATGCCGTCACCCTTATTGTTAAAGTCATCGTTAGAAAATTCACTTTTTTTACTATCCTAAAAATAATCATTAATACTTCTGTCATAATTTTGACTTGTACTGCGTGTTCCTCCAAACTATTTCATCTATGCATCGAGACGTATTTGTCATTCGAGTTTTATAATCTTTTCGATTGAAACAATTTATTTCCAACTTATTTCGATCAGCATCTATCATTTGATTAACAGAATACAAAAAATTAATATATTTTAGTAGCAAACAATGGTTTAAAACGAAGCATCAAACTTTCTTGCTAATTTTTGCTGTCAACATTTACAGAATATGCTATTGTATTTTAAAAAGAAGGATTCCCTCTTAAACTCTTAATCTTATTACTCAAAAATAATGTACTTCAACTTTTTCTTAGAAAAAGGCAAAAATTTTCAGATAAATTGAATAGACAGCAAAATATACCAAAATGCCGTAAGGTAATTTGTCAAGATCAAGTAATTTATACGAATGCTCATCATCCACATCTGTAACTGCGAATATCAAGTTAAGTTTTTAAGAAACAAGAACAAATTAAAAAAGTGTGGTAATAACTACAGAAGACTTTAAAGCAAAATAAGCTTGAAATATCATAAAGTACATTTATTAAAAAATGATAGTTTTAATTTTTTTCTTTATTTCTGAACTATGCTTGAGTCTTCGGCAAATTTTATTGGAAACACTGATTTCTTTGATAAAATGTGATTTATAAACTTAAATGTATACTTTGGCGCCATTTACTAAAAAAGAAAATTAGAAAATTACAGAAGATTCACAAACCTTCCAAGTCATCCATCATTTCAGAGCTTTCTTCAGATGCTGGAGTATATTGATAACGTTTTGGCGGTACTTCTCTTATTTCCATAGGCTAGAAAACCAGCAAAGTCATTGCAAGTTTTTTTAACGCAGAAAAAAAAGAATTGAAGAATAGAAGATAAAATGCTACAAAAACTAATCTTTTGCAAAAAAGTAAAATCTCATGAAGCTTTCTAATTATATAATTGTACTGAAATGTCATACTTTGATGTAAGCAAGAAGAAATGCACAAAGTATTGCAAGCCTTTTCATCTTTAGAATTATCGTTTTTCTCTAAAAAGCATTCTTCAGATGACAATTAAAGGAAATGATATTTTTTCGTGCAATGAATGATACGCTTGAAAGTATTACGGATATTCTGAAGATACAGTTGTTAGGCAGGGCAGGGAACAATAAAGCAGAAGAAGTCACGAAGTAGTGATATAAGTAATTTCATGAAATTGCTCTTAAATATGAAAACATTAGCGTAATCAGCATTTCAAAAACAAAAAGCATTACTTACAACGCTAGCATGGGTGTAAAATTTAGACAATACAATTACTGCAATCAAATAAATCATATTTAAATTTGTGTTACAAAAGTTTCAATTAATATGAATTTTCGAAAATGTTCTCAGTCAATGAACTACGCTACTTTCCTTAAAGAAACACAAAGACTTTCTTGCTTGCTTTCAGTCTGAAACTTCGAAAATAATTCTGAATATGCTTTCGAGAGAGCGCGATACTAATTGGCATAAAGTAAAACAGTACCAAATGCATACACATCCTATGTTCAATACTGGTTACGCAAATGATAGTAGAAAGGAATTATCAGTAGATCATCACACTGTCCACCTTATTTATGTAACTTGGCGAATAAAAAATTAGATTGGTCAGTTTTCAATGTTTGTATGGATAAATCATTTTTGCATAAAGAAATTTACATCTTATAGGCAATTGACTGCTTTATCGTTAAAATCAGTAAATTACTTTAAGTTGCCATTATATTTGTCAAACAAATGTTTTCGCTCATGAGCATTAAATTTTTGATAATTTGTATTTTGATTAAATTTACTGTTGTTTTTCATAACCTGTTGTTCATGGCTGGTAAAATTTGATTGGTTTGAGAAATTTGGATGTCAGTAGCAAATGTAAGCAAAATACATTTCATTTATGCTTAATTAGTTCAAAACTAGCTTAGAAAACTGGATAAGAGAGAGCAATCATAAAAAGTGGTGCACTCAAAGAAGACGGTGAGAAAGGCTAAAAGTTAAACAGATTCTGAAAGGTTACAGTAAAAGAAGAGAAGATGGAACTTTTGCTCTGGAGAAATTTGTTCCAAGCAATGCGTCTTCTTTCGTTTACCATCTCTTTCCTGATTTTCAAAATACTACTCACAATCCCAAATTATTCATACTGATCTCCGTACCGATATTGTCAGATATCACTTAAAAAAACTTCACGCTCTGCGTTTCTGACTTCACGACTGTTAGTTAATAGTTCCCTACCACGACTGTATTCAAAACATTTCCTTGAGACAAGATTTAAATGTGGTGATAGCAAAACTTTTTACAACAGAGTTTTTTATCATCATTATAATCATAACTAGCAGCAGAATTTCTCAAAAAATAAAAATGTAATTTAAAGTAGAAACAAAACATGCAAATTATTGTCACAATATTCTTAAAACAGTAACAATTAAAAGTTTTCTCCGGAAACAAAGGCAGTTGGCAAGTTGCTACATATTATCATATCATGATTTGTTTTGAATAAGTTAACAAAAGTTTTTGGGAACATGAGCTATTTTTCTATCAGTTATAGAAATATCTATTAAGCAGCAATATCCTCTTTTCCTCTTCGGTTGTTTTTCTCTATATTACCTGTAATTTTTGTGACATACACAGTTATGCACATTACTATTGATAAGTTTATTATAATTGGTATTCTTGTTGCACAAAAATTATATGGCTACATTTTCTTGAAAGAGAACTCAGTGAGAAATTATTCATTAGTAACATAAAATATCGTTTAAGAAAGGAAAGGTGTCTTTAGGTGTATTCCTAGCATTTTTCTATCCAACGGCAACTGAAAGATAAATGATAAAAAGCCTACTAACCATGAATATTTCTTATTTCTTTTTCGAAAGATCTATTCAAGACGTTCTTTCTCTTCTCATTTGCATTCTGAATAACTTTCTATTAATAAGAAT
The DNA here is from genome assembly GCA_900618365.1 of Thelazia callipaeda. Lineage (NCBI taxonomy): Eukaryota > Metazoa > Nematoda > Chromadorea > Rhabditida > Thelaziidae > Thelazia > Thelazia callipaeda. The sequence continues at coordinate 13,079 of UYYF01005056.1, forward strand.
GATATTTGAGAAATCTGATGTGATTTTAGAATTTATCCAAAAGCTTGACTATTCTATTTTGAAGCATAATGATATATCCTGAAACTAACTTCTGTTAAGCTATCTAATTCTTGTTCTAGTTTCTCGGACCAAACTGTTAGACATGCTAGAGCATTAAGAAAAATCAGCAACTGAAGGTATGCGTAAAGTGAAGGTGTAGTATACGGATGATAACCGTTTCCAGCATCCACTCCCTGCAATTTTTTAATTTTATATATGTTCTATAGTCACTTCATATTAATTTACAGGTTTTCAGAATGAGGCAAATGAAGTGGGACGAAGATTTGAATATATTCAAACTATGAGAATTACAATGAGAAACATTATTTCTGTTTACCAATAAACAGCTCATCATAAAGTAGAAAAGCTATTATTAAACATAGACAATACTGTACGATTTGAACTGTAATTCTAAAAGAATAGTGACCGCAAAATAAAATCTTGAAAGAATTACCTGATGACTTTTAAGTTTGGTTGACCCAAAGCGTGTTGCCGCAAAGGTTTGAGCAGTATAGACCGTGTCATCTCGCTGCAGATCAAAATACGGACGACCGTACTAAATTGAAAGGCCATGAGAAAAGTACTTATTATACTACTTTTACACATTTTTCAGAAAAAACAAGATAACAATAAGATGTTTAGATAACTTGCTGGTTTGTTATCATCATCTATATAATGATAGTCATATTCGATACGCAGTAAGGGTCGCCGTCTCTTTTCTGGATTACAGCGAGTTCTTGGTAGTGAAGAACTATCCAAGCAACGACTATGGAAACGCCGTCCTGTTTGTAAAAATTGCAATTTAAATTGTGCAAAGTAACACTTTCGCTTATTTTTTTTGTATTTTGGTTATTCTGAAAAGTAGCTTTGCCTTCTGTAAGCCATAACATATCTTGATGTTTAATGAACAACGGCTTCGTTTTAGGATAAATTGATTTCGTTTGACCAGTATCTGCATTAACTGCATTTACTGAACCTTGCCGTATTTCAATAACCAAATTATTAGGGATAAGTGACTGTATTTCCGTCAAGTCCATATAAGCCTCTTCAGCTGCCTTCAATAAAAAATAATTTTACAAAAATATGACACATTCAGTAACTTATGCAAACTGCTCTCTACTAAATTATTTTCGAGGGACTACATCAAACCAGGTTAGAATTTGAGATAAATCGAGCACTAACGTTCTGAATTAAAGGATCACTTTTTCCTGCAACATTAACAACTAAATGGAACACTTTTGGTGCTTGTGCGTCATCTAATAGATGTTCCAGCAACTGATTAGCCAAAATAGCAGCGAATGTATCAATGCGTCTTAGAAAATATCAAATTATTATCAAGTTATGTATTTTATCGGAAAGTTATCAAAATTTAATAATCTCAATTCCATACTCTAAAATCTGTGCACAGTTAAATTTCTATACTTGGAAAAATAAAAAGAATTTTACATCACAGTATTATTTGTAGTTGACCTATTAAGTTTACTTTCCACTGAAACTGAAGAATTTCCACCGACTTCGCTATTGCTTTAAAATTCAAAATTTTAAGATGAAATGGTTCTTACCGACGTGGAATTGTTCCGTACAAGAATGAAGCTAAGAAACACGCAGTTTCCTCAATTTCAATCAACATTTCTGGAACAGTGATAACGTAGAATGGAATTTATATACACTTGAAGCATTAAACTCTATATATAGATGTGAAAACTTGTCAAGCAAGTGAACTTAATAAGAAATGAATTAAATAATATGAGCACCACTGTGTCAGAAAAGTCTTATCCTTCCGTTTATTACAGAAATTTATACAGAAAAAAATGCCAAATACCAAATTTAAGGCGATTATGCGATAATATGCAAAAATTTTCGTTCGTTTCATGCAAATTTTTCCGAGCTCAATAAACGTGAGCACCGGATATTTATAACTGTAAAAAAATGCAGCGTTTTTGCCAATTAGACAAGATTGATAACCAGAGGTTGATGACAACATGAAGCCTGTACAGTGAAGGAATTTCAGACTAAACTGTATGTTACTTTCACAAACTATTGCCACTTGAACACTCCCTTTAATGTTTGCCATAATTGGTGAAGTCAATTCTTTTTTAAGATCTAAAAATATTCGAGACCATAATACCAGTTAAACAACAGACCTCTACGAATACAAAATAGTATTCCATCTACTTCTGATTTCAATCATACTTAAGCAAACTTTGATATCAGTATAGATCCCAATAAGAATGATTCTATTCACATTCCCAATATTCAGGATGCTGTGACTAATCAATACCGCGTACGGAATCAAGAGATGCAATCTTCCAATCCGAAACTTCACATTACTTCGCCGATGAACGCCATTTTTCCAACTAGTGCGATGAACACTACTAACCTGTTCTTGGAGAACAAATTCCAAAATGCATTTCATGACAACTCTGCTTAACGTTTGAAACCAATTAAAATGGAACCACACATTCCTAGTGGAAAAGCAAACTATACAACAAATTTGAATACAAAAGCCTAGCCATTACCATGAGCAATGACGTAAACTAGAAGGATGGACTCCCAGCCATAAAAAGATCAAAACTTGAAACAAAAACTTACATCCAATGACTTAATGAATATCATATCCTGACAAGATCATAGTGAACACTATATACTTCATCTTGTTCAATTAGCGACCACACTTGCAATGTGAAAATACCACACTATACATAACGCTGTTCAGAACCTTATAATTCATTATACGAGATGACTGACCGACCACAATGCAGTAACAACAATACCCAATACTCTTTTGGTAACCCTACACTTCAAAAAAATGTTGTTTAACAGCATAACAGATTAGATGGAACAAACATAAGGCATTTCTCCACAAACAAGGAAGAAAACCAAATGCAAGAATACAATTCGACGGGCAAACAAGTGTCTAATACCAACTCTCAAAAATTATTCTATTTCCCTCAGAAGTATAGTTTTATCAACTCCCACTCCCTAAATAATCGTATAAACAATAACTGAGTATAGGATCTGCAGAAAACATGACAAAATGACACAACATATAATTGAAAGCTGTCATACAACGTATGAAAAGACATATTTCACCGAGTATACTTGAACGAATTAAAAATTTTACTGACATAGATTTTACTGACAAATCTACAGTATCTCCACAAAACCGAGCAAGATAAGAGAGGATAGATCAAACATAACATTAGAACATGAAATCTCCATAACAGAGCAAAGAAACTTATAAAAAAAGCTGTTAACCTCACACAAAGGTATTATAGAGAAGGTATCTATCTATCCTTCATTTTACTGCATTCTAAAGAATCATGATCAAGATTAATTATTGCATCACACAATTGCGAAGCAATAAT
>UYYF01005058.1:0-12920 GCA_900618365.1 Thelazia callipaeda
ACTGTCATCTTCCTCACTAATGGGTTTACTCCTTTTAAGTAATCTTTTTTCTACTTTTCTTTCACAAGTCTCCTGTTTAAAACCCTCTCCAGTATCTTCCAGACGAGAAGTTGATAAATGACGTATTATCTGAAATGAAAATAAAAAATCACAGCCATTCAACAAATCAAAGATACACGGTTCATAAACAATAAGTATTTTTTACAAGAGTTACTTTTAAAGCACTAAAAAATCCTTTCCTGAATTAACAGAAAATGATTTCAAAGTGACTATTTTGTAATGAGTGACTGAAGTTGACCCAAGGTCATCCTAAATATTGGTTAAAGTTATTGGTTACTAGTTCCTTTAAAAAAGACTGAAGTGTTAAATGATGAGTATTACCAGAACAAACATCTTCATGACTAATTTTTCAAAATGCTGATAAATTAATTTTTCCACACTAACTTTCTTTCTTGGAACTTCGTTGGAAACACTATCATCGTCCTCACTATCACTAAAGGTTTTACTCCTTTTTAATGATCTTTTCTCTATTTCCATTTCATAAATCTCCTCTTTGAAACTTTCTCGAGCGTCTTCCAAACGAGACGCTGATAAATGACGCATCATCTGAAATGAAAATAAAAATTGACTGCAATCCAACAAGTCAAAGATACAGGATTCCTTAACAATAAATACCCTCAAGAGAATCAATTTAAAAGCCGCAAAATTCTTTTCTGTATTAACGAAAAAGATTTTTTCACTGCTTTAAAACTAACTCTTTCAAAATTCAAGAAGAAGGAGAATTACAGAAAAGCCAAGTTTCTCACTATCGGCACGAATAATTCAATAAAAAAGAGCTATAAATGGATATGCAACCTTGCTGCTGCTTTCCATGCTGCATGAGATCAGCTTTGAGACCTTAGATGAATCTGAAAATGAAATGAATTAAACTACATGACAACATCAAAAACTGCTAAGTGTCAGTGATTAAAAATTTTTTCACATATTTTTTGTACGGATTTATTTTTGTACGAAATGATTTGTTTAATAACAACAAATGACAAAAGTTAGTCAGTGAATAGTAATTAGTATGTCGCTAAATTTACATAGACTCAGGCTCATTTTTATGCTTCTAACAAAAGATAAAATAACGGAAGTAAATCTGATATGGAAATAAAAACTCGAATCCTGCCCTGTAAACACTAACATGCTGCATCAACTTAGATTAGCTAGCTTCCAACAAAATTTACATTTGAGAAGTGTTTGATCAACTATTTACAAACCATTTCACGTCCTTCTGAATCAACGTTTTCTACTGCAAGTTATAGAGACGGTATGATAATGGTTTATCCTAGCAAATAAAGTGCGAAAAGGAGATTCAAACAGTGTGTTCAGAGATTTCGAGGGAATTGGGATTAATTGTTGTAAGGTGGAAGCATTTTTTTGAAATTTGGAATTTAAGTCATAAAAAAGTTATTTTATGATTTTTGATAGTAGCAGAGATCAATTTTAAGTTTTTTATTTGGATAATTTTCCTCGCGAATTATCTTTCCCATAATTTTCGTTGAGTTCAAGTATTCCTGTGATGGTAATAAATGCATTAACTCATAACATATGGATTTTGCTGAATTATTCATTACTGTTTTAGGTAATAAATAAACTTCTAGCATTGCTAATATTTTTTCTTTATTTTTCATCCAAAAACTTCCAGTACTTTCATAGCATAATATTTCTTGTGTGCTAATACAATATGTGAATATTTCTGCTTTATGCAATTTAATGCGCAAAAATCTTCACTGTCTTGTATATTATTTTCTCTTAAAAAGAATGGAGAGAAAAAATCGAATTTTCAATATTTAAAATAGTTTGCTGAAGCATTCAAATTTTCTAATTTTTATGGCATATAATGTACTGCACTGAAGATATTTGTCATTTTTCCTGTTTACGATTTTGATCTACTGTTAATTTCATTTTTAAAAATGAAGAAATTTCAAAAGTTATTTTAGAAATGTCAAAGAATGCTGATCGAACAGAAATCGTTTCGAAAACTGAACAACAACTGCAGAAAAAACAAAATTTCCCGATTTTAAACAATTTCTTACCAGTTTTGGATTCACTGTCACCAATTGGAAAGATAAAATCTGTGGGACCTGGGCCACTTACATCAACCCCTGCTGCAAAAAGTGGCGTTTGTTCAAATCAGATACGTGATATGAAGTGTACTGCAAAGTTATCAGAAATTTGTGAGGCTAGTTTCTTGAATTTTTGTTTATATGAAAGATTCAAACAGCCATGTGGATAATTTTTTTTGGTATATTATATTAGATGAAAATTAAAAGATATACCATGAGATTTTGTGGCATACGAATATATTTCTTCGGAATACAGATTTCTCGAAATTGTGAAAAATGTTCCTTGATCAAAAACTCGTTTTTTGTCTTCGACTTGTTTTTGAGAGAAACATATTTTTGATCATGATTCTTATTTTGTAAAATAATTAATGAAGTATTGAACAATTTCATCATTAAAATTTTTTAAGGAAATAGCATTACCTCCAAAGAAGCAGGAATCTCAAAGTACAGTTTCATTGGATTCTGATTGTGAAGTGAGCAAACACTGGGGTACATCTGGTATTCTTTTCTTTCAGAAAATTTTCGTCTTAAGTATCTGCGTAAAATATCCTTTTTAATTGCATTCGATTTTAAATTTTTACGAAAGTATAAATTTGTGATTCCTTCCAGGTTGTGCTGCAAATCCACGAGTGGACCGAAGTCGTAGTGTGCTTAGTATTGTAGGTTCGTCATTTTCCAAGTATTTTGCAATGTTTGTTGATGAAGATGAATTTATCTTTGTTAAAACAACTTAATTGTTATGTTTTCGAGTGCCACGTTTCTTGTATTTACTTCACATTTTCACTGTTTCACGTGAAATTAAAATTGACGTACTTTTAATATGGCTTCTAAAGGCCAAATCTTATTAAATATTTAATGTAATTCAAGCATATTTTGGAAGCTGAATAAGTTAGATTAAACAATATATATGCATATATGTCTAAAGAAATGCAAAATTTTCAGCTTCGCCTGTTGATTATCAAGGAAAAAGTGTTGAACATGTTGTTCGTTCAAAACATTTTCATGAGGTAATACTTAACATTTTATATTTTGAAGTGAAATTTGTATTATACGACATATTAATTTCTGAGAATTAATATACACTTTATTCAATCTCTCCGTACAAGAAAAATATATATAGAGAGGCTAGTCTTCTTTTATACTTATTGATTCTGACGTTGGATCCTATTCGGCACTTTGGTTGTATTTGTCCGCTGTGCAGATTTGTTGTGCTAATCTCTTTTGCTTCATCCTCGTAACGTTTACATAAGTTGTTCACACTTATCTTCTTTTCTATGCTTGCCTTCCACATCGGTGGCTTCTTTTCACGCCTTCTTATCTCTTCATAACATTGTTGTGCCATCTGGAACTGCCTTGCAAGATCAGTCATTGACTTCAGGGAACTCTGCATGGCATATCCACCACCGCTTGGCTTACCGCTCCGAGTATAAGCGGGTCAACTTTCTCCGAGATTATTTTCCCCATCCACTGTGTCTGGTTTATCTCACGTCCTTGGGCTTCTTGCATTAATACAAGGTACTTCGTCTAAATAAACCTTAGACTCATTTAGTTATTTTTCTCGAAGTAGGTGTCAAGTATCTTAACACGCTTTGTTGTTTCCTCTGAGAACCGTTCCCGCGAAAACGGATGACTTGCAATATAGGTGACTGTTCCATCAGTTCTTGAAGTTCAATGGGCACACTAACTTCTCGCAATACAGAGAACGACAAAAGGACCATCTCCTTCTCGGCATCCTCCCCAATGGGTCAAGAACAGTCTTCAGCACTTTACCAGGCCAGCTGCTTCGCGAAAACTTGATTTCTCAAATGATAACTTCAAACGTAATCATCTTGCTGGTTCCGGTAAACTGGCAGAGTGCTCTATTTACATCTTTCACGGAGCTTTTCACAACCTTATCTGTTTTCTAATTGTTTTCTACTATAATTCCAGAAGCGTTTTTTCTCCGTTCATCCTCTATTTTCTTCTCGTACTTCTGATATCATACTGTACAACCACACAGCATTCTTTTTTTAGTTTCGAACTCTTTTTACAACACTCCTTTTTCCTGCTTCCGTGTCATTCTTCTTCAGCTTTTTCCCTTGTCTCGTCTTTGTTTGTTCCTTCGAAAGTATCGCAACAAGGAGTTGCATGAGCATTGTCGTTATGGTCTGTTACTTGTTCTCGCTTCTTGGAAGTCGCCTATGATGTAGAAAGTTCTTCAGAAATTAGTAACTGACTGGCTGCTGGGATGTTCTTTCGTATTACTATCATTTCCAGTATTCTGGTGTCGTTGACTGTCGACACCATTTGCGTTTGTTGTTGCAACTGATCGCACTGCTATTTCTGCCGTTTTCTTATGTACTTTCATAGTCGCATCATTCATAACATTGCCATAACAGATAGAAGTGGAACAAAGAAGAGAATAGAGACCATATATTACAAAAAAAATAGTGTGTTTCTTCCAAGATCAGGCACAGTCTATTGTCCACGACTATCTTAAACTTGGCTAGTATAATCTATATATGTGGGAATATTTATATTCGCATAATTGAAAGAACGCATGATAATTTTTCGATTATATTTTATCAGCCTATTATTACAAAGCTTTGAGAAAATGAGCATTAAATATGTGTTAAAATGGTTTCACTTTCAAATGTATTAGTTTTCATTCATAGAAGAAAAGAATTGCATGGGGTTTTGGTATTCCAAGCTCGAACGTGATTAAACCTATATATGGAAAGGTCGATGACGTTTCGCCTACAGCATTGCAGTCTAGTAAATCGCATAACAATGTTGAGGTAATTTCGTTGATTAATTCTTCTAGAGGTATAGCCCATCATAAAAACAAAAGCCTAATACTAAACGAATTCCTATCCATCACATCGCACAGTTAAAGTGTTATAAATGTGTCGTGAACATTTGAATATTTCAAATACATGACTTTTTTAATGCATATTTCTACTACATAGGGAAGTATTTGTATAATATACCTGAAATGTCAAGACGCAATCATTGTATTTTTGCATAAATACAAATATTTTTTTTAATACTTTTTTTTATATTTGAGATTTTAAGAAGTGCGTACAAAACGCACTTATTTATTGGAAGATACAAGTCGTTTTATTTTGTCAAATTACTATTAGCCTACAGTGTGTTTGCACAAATGAGTTTGCGTTTTCAGTTTGATGATTTTACTTCATTTTGTTTTATTTTTCTTCATTCAGTTTATGGTGATATTATGGCATTTGAAAGTGTTTCAATATTTTGAGCAAAATAGAAATCTGTATTGATTACCATGAATGTGATCAAGATAAGAAAGATTTGCAGGCAAGTAGTTCCAGTTCCAATGATATATTTACCACAGGGGACGGGTCTAGTGTCAGAGATGGCAGTGAAGTTATGGTGAAAAACAGTCATGGAAAAACTAGGTATATTGAAGAAATTCTTCGTATTAAGATGAAAATATATTCATTTTCTGGTTTGAAAATTTTTGTAAAAGTTTTTTTTTGAGAAGTAGGAAAGATTTTGGATGAAATTTATTGAAACCTAAAGAATTAAAAAACCAACAATTTTGATTTTGATCATTCCTAATGTTTCCTTTCGTAACCCTTTTTATAGCCCGCGACGTAGTATCTCAAATTTTTCTTCGCTTTTATCCGAAAAAGCTAGCACATCTGCGACACCAATTTCATCTCAGAGAGTCAGTGATATCACCAAATCAAATAGCTCCAACCAAGACCTTATCACAATAAGCTCTACCAATTCAGCTATTGAAATAACTGATAATAGTGATGTTTGTATTCCTGCGTAATTAAATCTGAGAAATTATTATGTGTATTGCAATTTTTGGATAAGAATATGACCTGGAATGAATAATTCTTGGAAGTTATTTGAATTTTTCATGTAGGCATATATGGTAAGTTTTGCTTCATTAGTCGGTGCAGAAAATTTTTGCAGATTGATAAACAGTTAGCCGCACTATCATTCCATGATGAAGAAAAAATGGTTGATCATCATTCTTTTCGTCGTCCTTCAAACAGGAACACTGAAAAAATCGTTCGTTACCATGAATATATTACAGTATTAAAGCATAGTAGCAGTGCTACTGAAAAGCAGAAACTTTAATTTCGCAAATAGAACTTGAATCTGTGTCTTTTTATGAGGCTTTGAAGTCAATAAAAACGCCTAAAATTTTCTGATTGAAAGTTGTGAGAGGTCATATACGTTTTCGAAACTGCAAATAAAGGATGAAAACTAGTATAGTAATGAAGTTTGCGAATGGTTTAGTAGTAATATTGTAGTCAACCAAATTATAGATGTGATAAAATATTACAGGCTCCTGATTATTCCTCGAAAGCAGAATTCAAGGTGCAGTTGACAAGCTTGAAGGTGGATTAAAAAATGTGTCTTCAAATTTTTGACTTTTTCACAGATTTTGATGTTTATCATTGGTAATAATTTTTCGCATTTGTCGTTATTGTCTTTATTATAAAAGCAAATTTTTTCAGGGTCTTATGAGAAATACGGAATTGTCAAAGTTACCTGACGGTGGACAACGTTTACTGCAGAAAATTAAAGAGTTAGAAAAAAAGTTAAACGACCACAGTATTCGTACTAGTGATGAAAATCTCGCTTCTTATGGTTTGATCTAACATTATTCAGTGCATTTCGGTAGAAAACTACAGTGTTTCGAATGTTAATGATACAAATGGGATTTCGGGTTCAGGGCGTTTTCGTTTTAAGAAAAGAAATTTTCGGTTTTAAGTCAAGTTTTCTGCAATGACTGTTAGTGTTACCTTATTGCAGTCATTTATTCTCACTGATAGTTATTCTTGTGGACAGTTTCATCACAGTAGAACTTTGCAAGCTTGTACCAAATACTTGCAGTGATGAACAACGAAAAAATGTGGTTGTGTATTACTTCTACATATATTATAGGATTTTTTTATAGAAACAATCAAGAAAAATGAGGCTAACATTATTCCAATACAAAAAGGACCTTTATTGGTTTCTCCTCAAATTCCTAGAGGTTAGTTTCGTAATATTAGATAGAATGTGAGGTGAATATTGTTCTTAATTTGTGTGTGTCAGAAATGTAAAAGTTGGATTTACGTATTATTCAGTAATAATTTTTTAAATACAGGATATCGATTATTTGGAGGTAAAATGACCGACGACAGATTTTTCTTAGCAAATGCAGTTACTGGACAAGTCATTGCGAGGATGCACAAGTAAATTCTGAGCTAATAAAATCACAATTTGTCTTTTGATTTTGATTCCTTATGAAGTTTTCAGTTCACTTTCAAATATTCCTGAAAATGTGAAAACTGATACACCTACTGGTGTGCAGACTGAACTCATGCCTCATCAAAAAGAAGGCCTCACTTGGTTACTGTGGCGCGAAAACCAGCTGCCACCCGGTGGTATACTAGGTATTTATGTTGTATGTAATTTCTGAATTGAAATGAGTCCGAACTTCATAAGCTTTGATAACTTATTGTCGTTTACAAATATCAAGTTGGAAACTTGTTTTATATTTTTAATTATAGTTATTTAATTCTTCTATTGCCCTGAAAATGTTGGGTTTCACAAAATTACGATAAGCATTTTTATGAAGTTTTTGGAATTTCTATCCAATTTCAGCTGATGATATGGGCTTAGGTAAGACGTTAAGCATGATTTCGCTTATTGTGCATGCAAAAGAAAGACATGAGCAAGATGCAGAACAGATTGAAAAAGTGCAAAAAAAAAACATGCGAGGTGTTTTTCGAATTCATTAAACATTCTTTCTAGTTTATGGTATATGGCGCAAATTTGTGCTCGATTTGCATTGCCACTCTGTTTCATGAGCTTAATTATTTATTATAGTCAATATGATATGGACAAAAGAAAAAACTGAATTGTGTCTTAGTCTATAATTTTTGGAGTATTTTCAGATAGAAGTTTAATTCCGTCGAAGAGCACATTAGTCATTGCTCCAGCCTCGGTAATTTTTCAGTGGGAGCAGGAGTTCAAGAAACATGTAAAAAAGAATGTGCTCTCCTGTTATGTATTTCATGGACCTAAACAAAAGCGTATAATTGATCCCATGAGGTGATTTTTCAAGCAGTTATCGGGTTTTTAAATTTATTGAGTCAAATATAAGTTAATTTTTCAGTCTTGCTGTTTATGATGTCGTAATTACAACTTACGGAATTGTGAGTAGTGAGTTAGCCGAAAAGTTCACGATATCTAATGATGGCCAAAGTAATGAAAGTAATGGTTCTGAAGAAGAAAAAGTTACAAATAGAAAGGTTTATTTGGGTTTTAGAAACATCCTTATCTTCGATTATATACTTTGTTGTTAAGATGCAAGTTTTCCTGCAAAACTAAATGCTCTAATAAATTTTTAAATACTTCAAAAAGTAAATGGGATGCTCATTCTAGATTTCAAGGAAATCGAATTCTGCTCTCTTGAAAATATTTTGGGAGCGTATCATTCTAGATGAAGCTCATCAGATAAAGAATAGAGCTTCTCGAGTTTCTAAAGCATGTTGCAAAATTCCTGCTAGAGCACGCTGGTGTCTTACGGGCACCCCAATTCATAATAATTTGTGGGATTTATATTCCTTAATAAGGTGAAGTTACGTATTAATTAAGCTTCCTTGTCATAATTTACTATTACTCAATTTATTGTTTTGCTGTAAATTATTGTTACTTTTAATCTAACACTTAATTGCAATGCAATGCAGGTTTCTTCGTGTAACACCATTTGATGAAGAAGCTGTCTGGAAGGAATACATCTTGTCAACGAGTATGTTTTATAATCTAAAATGCTTCTGTTCTTAGTTTGCATTATTGTTCAAGAAAAGTATAGAATTATTTTTTACAGATTCATCGTCTCAGAGGTTAAATACATTGGTCAAAGGTTTACTCTTACGGCGAGAAAAAAATCAATTGCGTGCTGAAACCAATGAACCAATTGTTTCTTTAATTGGATCTTTTTTTTAAATAACGTTCTTTATCTTTGGCGAAAAAAATTTAGATCAGAAAATTCTAGGAATACATGAATAACAAAGATAAAACAGTTTGTTTGTTAAAGCAGCTTAGTTTCTTGATGTCAGCGAGTGTCGTACGAGGTCATATGTATATTAAAGTGTTTGAATACAAAACAGCGCATATAAATATATTAGATATATGAAAACATAAAAATGAGATGCATTTGGAATAAGAATTTGGGTTTCTGTAATATTTTTTAATTCACTACTTATTCATTAGTATGTTAAGTTGTCTGTGTTTTAATATATTTTTCTAGGTTAATCTGATGCCAAAAATCTGTGAAACAATTGAACTTAAGCTTGAAGGTTTCGAAAAAAAGGTCTACGATTATATGTTCCAAGCTTCAAGGTTAGCATTTAGTTAAATTTCTGCTCTCACGTGAGCAGGAAGAATTTAATAAATAATCAGTAGATTATTATTTTATAATACATAAAATCTGAAAAGAATTCTAGACAACAAGTCAAAGAATTAATTAAGTCACGAGAAGACAAAGAAGAAGCATTATATGGTATCAAGCATAATGAACAGTTATCTACCAATACAAAAAAATTGAGAAATCCGTTCTTGGGTTCGTGAAATTTAAGATTTCATTTGTCAAAACAGTATTTCTTTATGTTTGTATTTGATCATGGAGTTTTTAACGTTGCCAGGGTTCAGCATTTCACAAAAAATCCTGACTCTCACCAAGTTCGAAAATTTTTTTTGGTCTTATTTTTTCAGTTTAATGATGTTTCAGGCGGTTCAAAAACAATTGGTACTACTCATAATTTTCAAACGATGACATGTGTTTTGACGCTGCTGATGCGTTTACGACAAGCCTGTGTACATTTTGCACTAATTAACCAGGTATTCTTATGTTATCACTAAACACAGACAACTGTCAGTACATAACTGACGGTTTTATATAAATAAATTATTCATTTATAATAATATGATTAAAGGCAGTTGATATGGAAGCATTAGAGACGTTGGGTGTTGATGAGGATGAAAATGACGAAATGCTATCGAAATGTTTCTCAAATATGTCATTTTTGGATGAGAAAGCCATTACTATGGATCCATTTGTTGAACAAGGGAATAACCAGCTACAAAGACTTTTTGAAAAAACATTTCTATCGACTAAGGTGATTTATTTGGAAAATTTTAATGTTTTGAAATTATAACAGTGTTTAAAGTTAATAACTCTATATGGTTTCAATGTTATATTCATACATATATCACTTTATTTATCATGCTCCCAGATTCTGTTTCGTGGTCATTTTTCATCCTTCTGCATTATTAGTTTTTTTTCATGTCTCTTAACACCTAGAACAGAGTAGAAAGCGATTATACAAATTTTAGATCAAAAAATTGCTTGAACATTTGGACTATGCTCTTTCTTCTGGCGATAAATGGTGATTTTTTCCGCTCAACAAAGTTTTGATCCGATCTACAAGCACTGATCTTGTTTTCTATTTAATTCTATACTTACAAAGAAGATGTTCTGCTTCACGTGAAATCTTTGTTTGTAATTTGATCAATAACCGTCAGTTTTCTTCCACGAAGTGTTTTTGTACTTCATTTTTTTAAGCGTTGTTGTAAGTCAATGGACCAGCCTTCTTAGCATCATTGAGTATCATTTGGAACGAAAATGTATTTCATACACTTCTATCACAGGAAAAGTTTTGGTTAATGACAGGTATTTTTCCCTCACTTCTAGTTTTTTTTTTGTTATACTAGAAACGGTATAAATAAGTGATAGACTAGAATTTTAATAAAACGCTACAAGCGAAGCAAAATTGTTAAAAATAAAATTTTCTAAGCATTCAATATTTTGTCCTTAAAGCTGCAAATATTGCTATTTTTGCATCGAAATTTGCTGCTCCTTCTTTTTTAACATGAATTCGAAACTTTAGGCAAATTAGAGCTGACAGTTTCAATACAGCTAGTAGAGGACCTCAGGTAATGTTATTGTCGCTGACAGCTGGTGGAGTGGGTTTGAATTTAGTGGGTGGTAATCACTTGTTTCTTATTGACTTACACTGGAATCCAGCTCTTGAACAGCAAGCATCTGATCGTATTCATCGTATGGGACAACTGAAAAATGTCTATATACATAAGTCTGAATTTTTTCAATATTCTTTAATGCATTGAAATATTTGTATTTTTTGGTTCATCAATACTTAACTTTCCTTATTTTTGTTTCCTTGCAGAATCATTCAAGATTTTTCTCGGAATGCGAATGAAAATTGAGCACTTAAATTCCAACTTTTAACAAATTACTTGATCACTTTGTAATATGATTCTGGAAGAATTATTTTCAGATTTGTGTGCCTTGATACAATTGAAGAGCGTGTTTTGGCATTACAGCAAGTGAAACAAACGTTGGCCAAAAGTGTTTTAGAAGGGTATGCTTTTCATGTAATGAACTAAAGCTCTTTATTTCATTCGGATAACGTGAACCTTAAAAATTTTTGTAATTGATTGTGGTTTTTGGGATGGGCTCAAATATTGAACCCTTCATTTTCCGAAAGTTTCTCGCACTCAGCGTAGCATTTCATTACTTTTAGCGTACGATGAGCACACCTTTCGTTTTATGGAAATTGATTTTTGCTCCTTGCTTTCTACTGTTTCGATGCAGCTTTTTTAAAAATACAAATTTTTAGAGCTGCATCAAAAAAGCTGAACAATTTGACAGTCGCTGACCTTAAGTATTTATTTGATTTGGGTCGTCAACCAAATGAGTGGGCTGCTGTTCCCAGTAGTACTGAACCACCGAAAATCGTCGTTGCTTCAGCTACTTCTAGTGCTATGAAAGAATCTTGATTAATTAAGCATAGGAAGTGTTAAAAAAAAACTCAACTATCTCTTCAGCATTAGGTGTATAAGTTGATAGTACTACATGTTAGTCTTTTAGTTTTTTCTCTCATTTTATTGAATTTAAGTCTTAACATGGAAAATCCACTATCTCTGGACATATGTGCTGTTATTTGAAATTTCTCATTTTCAGTCAACAATCATGCATCTAAATAAGAAGTAAAAGCCTTTCGCTTGTTTGACTATATCATGTAAATCACTGCAGATATGTCTTCGGAAAATGATAGTTTGCTTCTTATTTGATAGATTTCTACGATTTTGGACCCTTTCAGTTTGGTATTTGTACCAAAAATTCGAAAATTAGAATATGCATCAAAATATGGCAGGAGATGCATTTTCTATTTGAAATTCAATGATATGACCAGGCAGGTATGATGCATTATTGTCTTTCGTGTTTTACATGCAAATCATTGTTGGTAACATTCCTTCTTACATTACAAGGTAACACTGACATCAGAAATTTAGAAATTACAACGTGACTTGCTGTTTATACGTTAAGTGCCCCAATTATTAAAGTGGTAATTTTTTAGAAGTTGAAAAGACTTATATTTCATCACGTGTTCACAGTGACAACTTTATCGACATGATTGGCTCTGTATGAGCATGAAAAACTGTATATGTGCAATACGTGTAGTAAGAATTTCATGTAATCTGCACATTAGAAGGAATATAGATTTACACAAAAATAAATCAAACGTGGCATGGTCAATGGTGCTTCGTTACTACACGTAAATCTGAACATAAGCGAGCATAGTAAATTGAAGTAATACTGACATGCATGCTGGGGATAAATTTGCAGTTCGCCTGGAATCTTCAGTCATCAGAACAGAATTTCAATCAATTTTTTTGTTAGTGCGAATATCAACTGACATTTGACACTTGATGTACCTGACAGATTTTGCAGTTATCAAGCAATGATCTGTTTCTCGCAAACCT